>CAWTZC010001970.1:0-23274 GCA_963919715.1 Microtus obscurus | reverse complement strand
CCACTGAGCCATCTCTGCCAGCCCTGTATACTTAGCATTTTAATGTCAGTAAAGTCCTTTAGTTTTCTCAGAATCCAGGCTATCTGAGTATCTCAGAGATAATAGCCAACTTTCTATAAAAAGAATAAATTGTCAACTTATTAGATTTTTTTAAGATAATAGTTTCTATAGCCCCATAGTTCAGAGAACCCCGGTGAAGACTGTCTACAGTCATCTTGCCCCTAAGAGCTCTGAATTATAAAAGAACTAATGGAATCCATAATTGTCCGAGATTGCTGGCCTGGAACTGGAAATCATATTAAGAGCTTTATGCAATTGATCGGATAAATGGCATTACAGGCCACCCTAGCTTACAGCACTGACATCCACAGTGTCGAGCCCATAGTGCCCACCCATACATCACCTATAGCATGGAGCAGGCAGGCACCTCCTACCAGTCGGCTGGAATGTGCAGAAGTGAGCAACTACTTCCTCTCCTCCTCTTCAACTGACCCTCCACTTGCTCCCCGACCCCGGCAACCTTTGTACCTTGAAAGCTTTGGCTCCTAAATGTCAAGCAGGTGCTTCTGGTATAGAAATGGAGGTAGGTGGAAGGAGAGCTGCAAGAAAACCAGAAGGCTGCATAACATGGGTAGTGTGGGTTGGAGGTGCGCCTGACTAGGAGTTTTCCAGTCTGTCACAAGCTTCCCATTCTGCCTAAAGCCCCCAAAGATGTGCAGAATTGAACAATTAAATTTGCAAAAACAGGCCGTGAAGGTAAGCTAGGTGTGATAGCATTCAGGAGCTCCGAGAAGATCTCAAAATTCAGGGCCAGCCTGGGCTATAGCAAGTTCCAAGCAGTCCTGAGCTATAGAATGAAGGAGGGGGAGAGAGAGATAGAAAACCTATTGTTAAGTGTAGAGATGGAGTATACATCACTGCAATGATGTTTCCTATGGTTGCATGTGAATGTCTTAGCCCCTTAAGTCCGACCCGCTTCTAACGTAACTGGTTCTTCTGATGCCCGACAGGCTGTTCCTGCAGAAGGGATGGTGTCCATACTAAAGAAGAGAATGACACAGTAGGAGACCATCCTGCCCAAAATGCAGCAGAAGCCGCCAAGCGGAGAGTGGCCCCGGTTCCAGGGAACCGATGATAACCTGGATCCAGGTGCGCACCGCCCGGGTCTTTGTGAGTGCTGGACAAGTCGTGTGACATGTTTGACAGCAGGGCTTGTAAGATTGTGTGCACTTGCTCCATCTTCTAGCAGAGAAACAAAAAGAAATCAAGTTGATCTTAACGTTTTGAAACATTTTTTGTTGAAATAATTGAGCGAGTTGCAAAATTGACCTTGTGGTCTGGACTGGAGAGTCCAGAAATGGTCAAAGTTAAGAACTCACCTCAGGTTTTTTTCTTTAGTATTTTCCTCTTTTCTTTTTTTCTTCTCTAGTGAACTTGGTTTTTATTTTCTTTTAGAGACAAGTAAATGTCCCTCTTTATTGTGAGGCACTCTCCTCTGAATGGAAGCTGAGTGCCTTCCAAGTCCGTGCTCCTCATGGTTGCGACTGAGCCTCTCAGCCCTTGGCCAGCACCGAGGCCAAGCTGTCACAGTAGTGCCTTGTGCTGGCTGCAGAAAGAGTGACCTGAGGCAGGAGTGAGTACGGGAAGTGGAAACCAGCTCAGAGTCTCTGTCAGTGTGCTTCACTATGCCCTGAGTAACGGTGTGGAACGCCGAGCTGTGTTTCTAAGATAGCACGGGAGAGCTGCCTGGGATTTTCAACGTGGCTTTGAAAGGCACTTGGAAATGCCTCCTTTTATCCAGGCATCTTGTTGTAACCAGCATAGCCTCCATGCCCCATCCCCATCCCATGGTGCACCTGGGATTCTGGGACTCCTCAGGCCACCTCACCCTTTACCACGTTCTCCAATATTATCCTCCTTAAAATACAAAATAATAATCACTACTCTGCCACTAAGGACAATGAAAAACATGTAGATAGTGTATGAATTGATCTCAACAGTCATGAGACCTTCATGTGAAGCTTACACATGTATAGTTGGAAATCTCCCTCTGCCGGAGCTCCCTAAAGAGCCCATCTTCCCATTAGTCAGCACTGTGTCCTAGTAAATACAACGTGGATGCTCATAGGTGATTTTTTCTAATGTACATGGGTGTTTTGCCTCATGTGTGTCGGTGCATCCCATGTGTGCAGTGGCTGAGAAGGCTAGAGGAGGGCATCAGAACCCCTGGAACTGGAGCTACAGAGGGCTGTGAACCATCTCCTGGTGCCTGGGACTCAAAGCTGGGTCTTCTGGAAGAGCAGTCAGTGCTCTCAAACAGTTATGGCTCCAGATCCTCGTAGGTGATTTTAAATTTAGACAGCCATCCCACAAGAAGCCCGGAAATATACAAAATGTGCTTCTACGGTATACTCTCATTTAACTCAGTGTCAGAAATATTGCAGCCTGTGCTTTGTCGGTGTGGGAAATGCTGGTGAGTTGTTTCACACCCTCCGATCCCACACTCGGTCCTCCAGGGCTGGAATCTACTCGGTACAACACGTTGCGTCTTTTCTGTGTACCAGTCTCTTGTGGGTACTCTAGCAGCAGCTCATGGCTTGTTTAATCCCAGCTCATAAAGTATTTCATTTAAACAAAATAGACATCATCTCTTCACTTAATAATAAAATCTGCAGGTGCTCAAGACCCTTACTTATAAGGCGGCATATTGTTTTCATAGGATCTGTTCATACCGCCTGTGTGCTTTGATGATGATGATGATGATGATTGTTCATTTCACACCTGTGCCATGACTGGGATCTCGATCTCTTCTCCCACCCTTAATTCCAGGATTGAACTCCAGGCTACCAGGCTTGCAGTGAAGTGCAAGACCCGCTAAGCCGTCTCACTAATTCTTCCGCACACTATTGTTTATTCTTTTTGTTTGCTTTTTGTCTTTTTTTGAGGTAGGGTTTCTCTGTGTAGCCCTGGCTGTCTTGGAACTCACTCTGTTGACCAGGCTGGCCTCAAACTAACAGAGATCTGCCTGCCTCTGCCTCCCGAGTGCTCCCGAGGATTAAAGCCCTGAGCTGGACCATGGCTGTGTGATCCTGACCCTGTTCCTCTTGTTTCAGATGAGGTCGGCAGTGGCTCCTGCAGATCCTGCTCATCTTGCTGTGCATAGCCACCGGCTTCCTCAGCGTGGGAGGGACCGCGCTCTACTGCACTCTGGGCAACATGGAGTCACCTGTCTGTACAGACTTTGCCGACAACATGGACTTTTATTACCACTAAGCTGCTGCAGGGGGTGGCAGGACTTAAACACTGGGATCCTACCTCTCCTAGCAGCAAGTGGGACGGACAGGCGTGCTGACAGACAGACAAAGATGCAAACTTCAAACAGCTTTTATTTCAGGAACCATGAAACATTCCCCCTCCCCTGCAGCGAGGACCCAAGGACGGACTTTAGAGAAACAGAGAACTCTTTTAGAATGGTCCACAGAAGAAGCCAAATACGTGTAAGACACGAGGACAGTGGGAGGGAGTTGTGGAGCGCACGCCCCTCTCCTTGCTGCGAGCTTGTGTGGTGAAGCATGCTGAGCAGGATCACCCCGCTCTGAGCAGGGTCACTCGGTGCTGAGCAGAGTCACTCTGCACTGAGCTGCATCACGCACTAGCTCACACTGAGGGCTAAAGACCACTCCCAGTTTACAGTCATTTTCCTTTTTATTTACCATGCAATAAGTTTCTTTGTAATCAGAGAGTTTCCTTATGGTTTCAATGCCATGTTTTAGTTAATCCTGGGAGCTGTGTAATTTAAGCTTTGGGGATTATCTCTAGATCCTTCTCTCCATTTGTGAAAGGGTTGTGTGGGGGTGTGTTTGTCTGAAGCAGTTACCGCAAGTGGATATCCAGCAGAGTACAAAGATGACCTTTATTCTTTTAACTTGACTAATGTGCGGGCACACATCTTTGGAGAAGGCTTACCTGGGAACTAGATAAACTGTAGGACTGTTGGCCTTGAATTAGAAACTGGTAGATCTGTGGCAATGAATTTGACAGGCCTGAAGGCACCATGACAGAACTCCCGAAGTCTCAGGTGAGATTCCAAAGTGGCTTCTAGCGCCGAAGCAATGAGTCCTGGTTCCACAGCTCAAGAGAGACTTCCTGAGCATCTATTACATTTTGGAACCTAAAACTAGGGGAAAAGTAAGATAGTTCCTACTGTGTGGGTGGTCATAGAAGACAAACCCACTTTGTTGAGGAAACAGTCTACCACGTGTGACTGAGTGGCTACAGGCACACACCGGGGTATGTGGAATGTGCGTGTCTATCATGGACTCATTTTTGGACCCCATCATGTGGTCATGACGCAGAAATTCAATCATACCTTCAAAAGACAACTTTAAATGTCTAGTTTTGGGCCGGGCAGTGGTGGCGCACCTGCCTTTAATCCCAGCACTCGGGAGGCAGAGGCAGGCGGATCTCTGTGAGTTCGAGACCAGCCTGGTCTACAAGAGCTGGGTTCCAGGACAGGCTCCAAAGCCACAGAGAAACCCTGTCTTGTGCCAAAAAAAAAAAAAAAACAAAAAAAAAAAAAAAAATGTCAGTTTTGTTTAAATCTGTCATTAGGTGGCCTTTCCTTACTTACGGTACAGTGATCAAATGTTTAGGGAAGCCTTGCTTTGACTTTTGTTATATTCTAGGCAACATCTTTTTTTTTTTTAAATCATGAATTATAGTTTTTTAGCAGCAGTGATTTTTATGTTTTGTTTTCCTGTTAGAATCACTTTGGAGGAAAAAGAGAGACATTGCTTTGTAGTTATTACGGCGGCACAGTACCTTTTCCTTTGCGTTGTTTCCACTTATTTATTTGGAACTTGTGAATTTTGGGCTTTTGTATAAACCTAGAGCGTCAATGTGTTGCCGAAAGCATGTATGTGTAGTCATCCCACCGCTACCTATTTATCAATAGATACTGAGTATTTTGATTTTCTATTATTTTAGCTCAGGTTTTAACTGGCTTATTTTTAAATTGACATTTTATTTTCACTTATAATGCCAGTATCTTCTTTCTCCCAATGTCACCGTAAACTGTATATTTTCATATGGTTATGATCAGAGTTATTTATTTAGAAGCTATACAGAATACTGAAATTTAGATTCTTACCAAGGGATTTTATTAGAAGATTATTTTAATGTCCTATTATAAATTTTAGATTTTGTATTCACATCATGTGTAAACCAGGTCCCTTGTCCCAGTACCACCGTTTGTTCTGGCGAAGCCGTGAGGGGAAATCTCTGGCCTCACATGTATTTGCTACAGCTGTTTTTACCTCTGCTTGATTTCTAGTTGCAGGATTTGGTGATTCTTGTTTCTGCCAGTTTTTGTCCTTCAAGAGAAGTTAAATCTCCCCATGCCTCCCTCAGGTTCACTCAGAGTCCTGTGTGATCTCTGGTGTTACACTGGCTCTCGGCCACTCATGGTCACTTTGCCAAAACCTAGGTTTTCCTGGGGGCCGTCATTTCGAGGAGGCCCACACACTTGACACTTAATCAGGGGCCCAGGTGTGTGTCCAGAGGAGCCCACAAATTGCTCACGCACAGGGACCAGAGTGACTTAAATAGTGTTTGACCTCTTGACTAAAGTGGACATGAAATGTTGCTATAGAAGAAGCAGGGCAGCCGTAGAAACCATTTACTGCATGAATCAGAGTTGCCCATCTGGAGATGTGAGGAGGATGCTCAACCTCGTATAGAGAATGCTTCCGTTGGACTGAAATGTCATTTCTCCTCTCTTGGAAAAAGTGACTGACAACTTCACTATAACTTAGCCTTCTTAAGAACCGTGTTTGAGGGGTGTGAAAACAAGTGTGTAATTTAAAAATCTATTACCAACACGAAAATGTCTCCAGAGAATTTATTCGAAACACTTTGTGTAAAGGAACTGCTTGAAAACAAATATATGGGAGATGCCATCTATTTGTGGGGAAGTCTTTGCAACACACAACGCCTGCCAACTCTCGCTCTCTGCGCTAAAAGTTCGTGAGCTTCGGGCAAGGGGCCGGAGATTGAAGCACACAAAAGACACACAGGAGACACGGACCTCTAGTCACTAGTAAGAAGCCTTACCCTATTCAATAGCACCATGGAGGCTTATATACCCAACACAGTCAAAGGTGGGCCAACAGGTGAAAATCTTATCCTCTGATCCTCAAGGCAAGGCAACATGAGCTCGTCGGAAGCAGAGCTGGTAAATAACTTTGACACAGCTTTCAGTAACTCAAATCAGAAGTAAAGATCTCTAGCAGGGAAGAGCAGCTGGAGGCCAGGACTCCAAATGGTCCCAACAGGTCTTTATTTTAAAATTGCATTTATGTATTCATTTTGGGGGGAGGTCTCATGCATGCCACACTGTACCTGTAAGCGGTGCTTTCCCCTTCCTCAGTAAGGTCCAGAAAGTTATTCTCAGGATTCACACCCACTGTAGACAACCAGCACCTTCCCCCACTGAGCCGTCTCATTGGCCCTCTTCTGGAAGACGTCTTATGTACATTCCCTCAGTAATGGCTTCTCAGCTTCTAAAATACTCTTGCAATCTGCACTGACTGTAGCCAAACTCGGCTCTCAGGTGCCTCCTTTTAGTTTATGAACATCAAGTCTAAAGTCTTTGATGGGAGTGTGGCATGGATCGAAGTCTGAGATCTGGGGCTTGCTTCGCAAGGGCAGATGTGATTTTGGGTCTTCTGAACCACGGGACAACATTAGCCCGAGAGAGGGCAGGGGTAAAGGACCACCTGGGGAGGAGCTAAGCGAGGGAACACGAGGAGGACAAAGAAGTCCTTTGACTACTGACCTGTTGTGTGGCGTGTGCTTCCTGTACACAGGCAGCTTTTTCCTTTATTAGCATATGCTAATTATCCATGATAGGTTTCTTATGCACATTCTGTGTGCCACATAGAGAGCATTTTGGCTAACTTCACTTCCCTGGTACACTCCTGTTCCCCCACTGGTCCCCCCTTCAATGAGCTGGCTCTTCATCCTGCCATGCTAGCAGTAACCCTGTAAAACACCTCATATCTAATGTGGACACAGATAATCTGCACTTGGTCTCAGGCAAGAACTTAGTGTGGTATTTGTAAGTATTTTAATGACTGTCCATTCCAGACCCTGAATTAAGCACGCATATGGCTCTCAGTCACAGGTCTCATGATGCCCAAATCCACCAAACTTTCTGTTCCTATCACAGGACCTTGTACTTTCAGAGACAGGAAGAGTGGTTCTGGGACCTGCTCCTGCATTGGCCCTCTAATAACTACTTAGTAAGCTGAGGAAAGCTTTGTGCCTCATGCAGACCTGTGCAGAACTTTGCACAGTCGTACTGACTGCCCTCAGTACCCTGACACATATCCGATTGCCTGCAGTGTAAGCACTGTGGGCATGACCCCATCCAGCTTAAAGAGCTTGTGTCTGGTAAGGGAATGTAATTTGCAAAGAAAAACTAGATAACGGGCTACCTAGGGGCGTTGGGAACCTGAGTTCATCCCCCTCCCCGTCCTCTGCCAGTCATGTGTCATGAACGGTTAGGAATGGGAAATGCACAACTAATACGAAAATCAACATCAGTCTCTCCTGCCAGCCAGCCCTCTCCGCTTCGCACCTGCCGTGAGCACTCCGAGAGTTCATGGCAGGCATGCTCCAGGCCGTAAATCAGCTCAGCAAAAACTTTCTGTTCCAGACCTGAAGCTCTGGAGCCGGGTGTAGCTCAGAAGTAGAGTGCTTGTCTCTGAGCACAAAACCCCTAGGCTTTAATACTCAGTGCTACAAAAGAAAAATGGAAGTCTAAATGGCTTTGAATGAAAAAAACCATCTCAACAAAGGTTCCAGTACAGAGGGATCGAGCTCAATCCGTACAGTTGTTTAAGAAAGAAAATGCCCATCCCACGAAACACTCGTTTACAAAGCCAGTGCTGCTGGTCCTTTATGAGTCCAGTATCACTCTGGTAGCAAAACAAGATAAAGTACAGGAAACAAAGGACACTAGTGAGCTGAGGTGCACCAAAGTCTCTTCTGAGAAAACGAAGCTGATAAGAGGGCACGGAGAGGTGCAGGGAGGAACTCAGCTGGTAAGGCGCTTGCCTGGCAAGTGCAAGGACCTCAGTTTGATCTCCAGAACCCACAAAAATGTGTTCTTTTAATCCTCAGCTCTAGGGGAGTGGAGGGAGAATCTCTCAGGTCTCTGAAGCGGCAGCCCTGATTGGTGATTTCCAGACCAATCAGAGACTGTCTCATGACAGTAGACTGTGTTTCCGAGGGAGACAACTCAAGACTGGGTTAACATGGTGAGACCCTATCTCAAATGTCCAAGCCAGCTGAGTATATATAGCTCAAGATAGAAGTGTTTAAGCACCTGGCTACACACACAAAGAGTTCCAAGCCCCAGGACTACTGATAGTATGGAAGAGGTAAATTCAAGGGCCAGGTGGTGGTGGTACGCACGCCTTTAATCCCAGCACTTTGGGAGGCAGAGGCAGGCGGTCTCTTTATTGTTCAGAGGCCAGCCTGGTCTACAAGAGCTAGTTCCAGAATAGGGCTCCAAAGCTAGGCAGAGAAACCCTGTCTCAAAAAAAAAAAAATAATAATAATAATAAAATAAAATTCACAATCAAAATTGCAGCAAAGGTTTTTAGAAATTGACAGTTTAAAATGTGTGGTGAGACAAATGACCTAGAAGCTAGTGGAATTGTCAGAGCAGAGCTGGGAGGGCCCCTTGCTCCTGTTCACAAGGCTAACATCCCGTAGTTATCAAAGTGCTGTCCGAGGAGACCGACACAAGGGAGCCATTGTCTGCATTTCCAGTGGGAGCCGTCCAAGGGAGCCAGGCCAACTCAGTCAGGAAAGAGGAACCCCGTTCAGCAAATAATGCTGGCAGAATTAGCGTGTGCAATCGGGGAAACGCTAGCAAAGAGAAAACAAACTAAAATCTAAAGAGACTTGGTTTGTCCAAAGCCTCAAAACTATAGGGTAATTAGAAGAAACCAGAGTCACCATGTCATTTTTCCTTAAAAAGAATACCCCTAAAGTCCAGAGTGTGCAAACTATAAGAGGAAAACTCATAATCGAGCTTTTTAAAATGTGTGCTTTTGATATAATGTGGTTAGGAAAATTAGAGGCAAGTTCTCAAATGGAAGAAGATATTCACAATATTTCTTAAGTTTTGTGGGCCGCGCAGTGGGTGCCTGCTGGGGTGTGTGTGGCGAGACCAGAGGGCGTTTCTGAGTGTCAGCTCTTTCCATGCTCCCATGTTAGTCCTGGGGAGCAAGCTCAGGTCGCGAGGCTTGGCAACAAGGGCCTCCCGTATATATGAATTTGTCAGAGACCTTGTAAGTTTAGACAGAGAGTATGGCAAAGAGGCTCTATGATTTAGAATTATGGACAGCCTTGAAGTGGCTTCAGCAAGAGAGAATGCGTGGATGCCAATGGTCCATGGAAAGATGCCAAGTGTCATTAGTCACCAAGAAATTGCGAACACATGACACCTCTACACACTATTAGGATAGCTAGAACTTTGCATGGACGGACAATACAAGGTTATGCTAGTCTGTCAATAAGGGAATCTAGTGTATCAGCGGTAGAACCAAAGGTGGAACATTATATTACTCCCACAGCAGGCACAATCGTCCTTTGGTGACTAGGAACTTAAGCAATGGAAGAGCAGGAGAAGAGAGGGAGGGCTCAGAAAAGGTTGCAAAGAGAACACAACAGACAAGGAAAATCTGTCCTTCAGATGACTTACTCTGTTTCAACACTGTGGCTTAATTAGAAAAGCCAAAAACTTTGGTAACTCTAGGTACCTCAACAGGCAAGACTTAGCTACCCAGTAACATAACAGGAGGTTTTGAGGAAACCATTAGTTCCAAATGCCTCACCTGGGAAACCTAACTGTGTTTAATGTTTGCAGATCTCTAGTTCCTCCTTGAATGCTGAGCTGCTGACTTAAGACAACTCTGGAGCACAGTTGTCTTCTCAGCTCTCAGGAGGACGAGGCAGGAGGATGACAAGGTTACAGCTTAAGTTACAATGTAGAGACCTCTGAGATTTCTTTAAGTTTTTAATTCTACATGATGCAGCATTTTGCTCATTCCAAACCCAATCTAATATGCCAGCTCTTAAGGGAGAACACAGTGTCCTTCTGGATGGAAGGTATTGATCAAGAGTGAGGTTTCATAATTTAGCTGCTTAATTGATTTGATCAAAGGTCAGGAAGGAGACATGTTCTCATATGAGCAGAAGGAAGCCACATCATCCCTCACCCATGAAAATGATGGAGCCCTGAGTGGCTGACTCACTTTTCAAGAGTATGACCGTGTGGGTTTGATAATCATAAACCAAGTGAAAAAAACACCCCCAGGCGCTTCCAAGACTGTGGGAATTTTTTTGTCCACAAGGGGCTCTGGATGAAGGCAATCTTTCTTCCTTTTTTTAAAAGGATTTCTCCCAGATATCTCAAGAGGGCAGAGGAGGCAGAGCTGAGACCTGGTGCACAGATTTTTCAGTCATCTGCCATGCCCACGGGCTGTCCTAAGAGCCTGCAACAAATGGTTCCTTCTCTGGAAAGCATGAGCATGCCAACACACACTCTGTGTCTAGCTCAAAAAGTGCTCTGAAGGCACGGGCACTCTGTGGAGTGTCTGGCTCAACCAATGGCATGCACTGTGGGTACCTTGCAGTGGCAGAAAAGAACACGGGAGCTGAATGGACCAGGACAGTGAGGAGCCATTGGTGATGGCATCCTGAAGGTCATGCCCTCAAAGGTCACATAGCGGTAAAGGTGCTGGCGGCACAAGCTCGGTAACCTGAGTTCAGTCCTGGAAATGAGAGAGGGACAGAACTGGATTACATAGTTGTCTTCAGGCCTCCACCTGTGTCTGTGCACACACACAAACAAATGATAAAAATGGTGTTTTAAAGTTTTCCTTGAGATTTATTCATTTTATTTTTATTTGTATGAGTGTTTTGCCTGTATGTATGTGTGCCAATGCATGCAGTTCCTTTACTGTGTGTCAGAAGAGGGAAAGTCAGATCCATGTGGGTGCTGGTAATTAACCAAAATTCTTAGAGAACAGCCAGTGCTTTTAAACCAACGGGCTACCAGTATTCATCCCAACACCACTTGGTGTGCAGTATCGTCAAGCAGCAACGAAATAGCATTCTAGCTCCAGAAGGCTAGAACAAAGTGCACTTTTCACCCAGGCCTTGACACAAGTCCCTGAGAAAGTCTTGAGTCTTATAAACCAGCTGCTTGCTCCCAGGCATTGTAAACATGGCCTGGCTCTTGTGAATCAGGCTATTTTACAGATCCTGGGGTGCACAACACTTGTCCAGTTGGCCTGCTGTGTCCGGAATAGAGCTGTAATTCAAGGATAGTGCCTGCAAGAGACTCCGCTAAGATCAGAATAAACAGAAAAGGGAAAGCTTCCACCTTTGGCTGAGAAATCAGCATCCCCAGGAAGTTTACTTACAAAGCAGTGGGATTTTAAAGGTTTAATTGCTTAGGCATACTCATGCCAAGGACCTCCTGACCTAATACCAAAAAAATCACTCCAGGCTGGAGAGAGTAAAGGTATTCACCGTGAAGAAGCTGAACCCTGAGGAGTGAGTCAGCTGAGATTGTCCTCTTCTGGGCCACACAGCACACACACTACAGCAAACACTGATACACAGATTGCACATACACACTAAAAAAATGGAAAGAGCAAACTGAAATGGAAAATCTGGCAAATGTTCCTCACATGTGTACTGTTGTTCTGGACGCAGACCGTGTACCTGCTCGGTTTTCAGGCAACATCAGCTAAACACGCAGACGTGAGGTTGGCATGGAGATCCATTTTGCTATGGGTTCCCCAGGTCTTCTCACAGCACCCTGTGCACCTGGATCCAACACCTGATCATTCATTGTAAAAAAAGAATTACAGATAGGGCCTCCTCTCCCAGCTACCAACCCAGCCAGGCAATGCTGTGGCCCTTTGCATTTTTGCTGGGAGAAAAGTCCTTTCCTTGATGAGGAGATTTGCTCTTCCCTGACCTCTTTGTCAGCAGGATCAACCCTGGTCTCAGTTTTAAAGACATTACTCAGAAAGAGGAAGGCAAATAATGCCATCTAAGTCCCAGCTGGCCTCTCCTCTTCTTCACGGAGTGATGAATGGCAAAAGAGTGGGAAAGAAGGGACAGGGGCAAAGAGTAAGCCCCTACAGGAGCCCACAACTTCTAAGACACCTGGTTTCCAAAACAGAAGGGGAGCTATCACCTGGAGGTCCCCTTCCGGAACTCCTTGGGCACTAAGGGAAGTAAAAGCAAGGGCTTGCTGATTTGCTTTCAGATGCTTTAGTTTGATTTTAATTCCATCATTACTCACTGCTCTCTCTCTCTCTCTCTCCCCGTGTGTGTGTGTGCGTGCAGGTGGGTCTGCACTTGGGAGTCAGACCAATCTTTTTCAGGAGTTGTCCACCCCCTCCTTCATGTGTGTTCTGAAACAGAGCTCAGATTCAGGCTTGGTGACAAGCACTCTTTACCCACTGGACCACAGGGTGTACAGCCCTTGTCACATTTCAGCCTACTCATCTGCTGTGCAAAGCTCACCCCCTGAACTTACCAAAGAAGAATTGAGGGGCTGGAGAGATGGCTCAGAGGCTGAGCATGGACTGCTTTTCCCGAGGTCCTGAGTTCAATCTTCCCAGCAACTACATGGTTCAATTCCCAACCATCTGTAATGAGATCTGGTGCTCCTTTTTGGCCTGCAGGCATACATGGAGGCTAACACTGGGCATAAAGAAATGGGAAACAACAAGTAAATAAATAAACAAATAAGTTAAACAATAAATCTTTAAAAAAGAAAAGAAAAGTGTTCTTACTTCAACAAGAACAAACAGGTCGGCCAGAATGCCTCAAGAGCTCCGGAGGGGGGCTGGAGAGATGGCTTAGTGGTTAATAGCACACTGACTGCCCTTCAAGAGGTCCTGAGTTCAATTCCTAGCAACCACATGATGTACCAAGACAACAGTCCATAATGAGATCAGCCTCCTTCTGCCTGGGCAGGCATACATGGGGACAGAAATTATTTACCAAACAATGAATAACCTTTATTTAAAAAAAAAAAAATGAGTGAGGGAGATCTGGCATCCATCCTGTGCCTTTAAAAAACGTTGGCTCTTGCATTGTAAACAAAAGACTTTCCAATCTGAAATCCAAGATTCCCACGGTTTGGATGTGCACAAGAGTCTGTTTCCAAAAGAAACAACTACTGTGCTTGAAATGACAGTTGAGTAAAGAGGTGGCTATGGCATGGGAGTGGAGGAATTGCTTTTTGTTCCTCAGCAATGCTTCTGTATGCTAAAAAGATTACCCAGTCTTAAGAAATTGCCTGCATGATGTAGGTGGGTCTTCTATCTATCTGCATTTAGCTTATTAAAATAAAGAAAACTGCTTGGATCTGATAGGGTCAGAACACAGGTAGGTGGGGAAGAAAGGCAATGAGGAATGCTGGGAGGAAGACAAGGCAGTGAGGCAGTCAGCTTTCAGCCTACCAGGTCAACACATGCTGAATTTTTCTCCTGGTAAGCTGACTACCTTGGTGCTACATATATTATTAGAAATGAGTTAAGAAAGAGGTGAGAGTTAGTCATTGGAGGCTGAAACTAATGGACCAGGCAGTGCTGGAATTAATAATAGTTATTTCGGGTGGAAAGCTTGCCATGGGGAGCTGGGCGGGGAGCAAAAGCAGGCTCACTGGCCTCATCTTTACACTCCAGAATTACTGACGAACACGGGGAATGCCTGGTCATCCTTCCTGAGTCTGTGAGTGGTCCTGGATAGGGCGGTTGACCCCTGGGAGTTAATGGCTGGTCTCTAAAACTGGGCACAAGGTGAATGTCCTGGAGTGCGCACAGACAGGCTTACTTGGTGCGGCCCGCTGTCTGGCCATGTGGGCAACATTTCCTAATCCCTGCTTCCTCCTTCTAGCCCTTTGGACTAGTGCAAGCAGCTTTTGGGGGTGTTTGGCTCAACTCCAGTCAAGAAATTCCTATGCCTGGGAATATATGTTCCCATGTAAAGCCAGATTGATATTGATTGATGGATCAGGCAGTCAAATGCTCCATCAGTCAGTAAATGTCTCAGAGATCAGCTGGATACAGTGAAAACATGATTTATCTTTATGTGAGAGGGTAGATGGTGCTAAAAGTGCAGAATCTTTAAGGGAGAGGAACAAAGATAAGAACAATTTCAGACTGCTGCAGTTTGGTTCAAAGACCATAGCTCACACCATCTGTAGCTCACCCTCAGTTCTAGGGGGATCCAGAGCCTGGCTTTGGGCACTGCACACACATGTGGTGCACATACGTAAATACATGGGCAAAACTGCACATTATAAAAATGGTGGCCAATATTTTTTCAGTTAAAAAGAATAGAAAATAGTAATTAAATTTTTTGGAGGGCAGGTGGGAATGATGCCTTTATTCTAAGTTTTGGTGAGACAGGCAGATCTGTGAGATTGAAGCCAGCCTGGTTCATAGAGCAAGTTCCAGGGATGCAGTTAGTGTGCCACATGAGAAGGTCACTTTTGTGGGAGTTCTTGAGTCATTAGAGGTGGCCCCCTGAAGGTTTGGAGACCCACCTTGGCTTTCTCTGTTGCTTCTCCAACATCTTGAGGTAAATGCATGTTCCATCATGATGTACCCATGTCTGCAGGTCCAGAGCAAACTAGGGTGACCTTAAAACGCATGGGAACCAAAGCAAACCTTCCTTTTGGGTGATTTTCCTCAGGTGTTGGTTGCACTGGTGGAAAGCTGTCCACTATGCATCCAGGTGAGCCGTCAATAGTCTGGCACGAAACAGTTACCACGCCCACTGCTAGACCACACTAGGGTGTTGGCCTCAGCAACTGGTTTACAATATTCCAAATACATATTAGCTGAGTTAATTAGCGATTCAATAAATATATGGAGACCGCAGACACCATTCAAAATTGAACTTAGACTGTCCCTGATCTGATTAGAAGTTTCTGGAAGTTTATTAATAATCATGATGGTCCTCTGGGGTTGAGATAATTTTCCAGAGGCCTTTTCCTGGAGTAGGGCTCCAGCCTCACTGGAGGCACACTGTCTTCCTCTCCTACCTTTGGCTTGTGCCTAACTCTGAGGTTTGGGTTCTCCAAAAGGTCTCTCCAGGCCCACTGGCTGGGATGCAGGTGATTAGCCCACTCACCACTAGAGGGTTAAGAGCTTTCAAACATAAACTTACTTTAATGAGCTTTGGATAGATGGCTCTCCTGACTGGCACACCTAGCTCAGCTTTGGTGAGGCAACTGCATTGACTCACCACAGTTCCACTGAGAGTAAAAATCCGGGGGTGTTCAGGTCAGTTCCGTGGCACCAGCTTCCTCCGAGTCCTTCCACCTCAAAGGTTTATAGTACACCTCTGGACTGGGTATCCACAAAGAGATGTGGTTTGGCACCTTCCTAAACAGAGCGTTGGAAATTTTCTCCGGAGGTCTTCACAACAGTTTCTGCGCTGTTCAGTGAGCTTGATTCAGGACATGTGTAGGACCTCACCCCTGGGTGGTGTGAGTCGGGAGCCTGTGCTCTTTCAGCCCTCGGTTGGTTTTCACGCCTAGTTTTCTGTGTTCATTCGATTTTCAGTGTTTTTCTAGCCAATTCCTCCCCACAACTGTAATCCCCTGTCACAGTGACTCTCAGATTCACCTCTGTATAAATCCGTGCTTTCTTCCCCTGGCTGGTTCAGATATTGGAGCCCTGGAAAGAAAACAGATTTGTCTAACTCTGTGTGTAAACTCCCATCAGAGACAGGCGGAACGCTTTCTCTCTCTTATGTCCTTCCTTACAGCACCTGCCTATCTAAGGGGACTTCAATGGGGTAGCTCTGGGCAGGGGATGAACGAAAGCAGACGAGACGTGGTGCCTGCCCATCCCACTGATGACAGTGGTTCATCCTCCTGACCCATAGCCCTGCCCCCCACACTTCCCTCTCCTGGCAGCTGGTTCCATGCCAAGTAAAAGACACTGCCCTGGGAGGCGACCAGAAACCACCTGCATGTCTGCCCCTCACTAAAGCTGAATGAATGTGAGATCTGAGACCTAGTCACTGTGACATCTCATGCCAAAGGGTCCTAGATGTCACAAGGGCCTGAAGGAGACAGCAATGCCATTGTTTCAGGCTTTCAGTCAGCTGTCTGGCTCGCAACAGATGCCTGAAAAAACATCTTGGAAAGAAGAAAGGTTTATTTGATCATGATTTTTCATCAGCTTCCCTGGTTTCTTCTTTTTAAGATTTATTATTAAGTAAACAGTGTTCCTGCCTGCACGTATGCCTCTTGGCTAACAGGGTCTCATTATGGATGGTTGTGAGTCACCATAGAGCCATTAGGAACTGAACTCGGGACTGGGCAAGAGCAGCCAGTGCTCTTAACTTCTGTGCCTTCTCTCAGTTCTCTCAGCCCTTGGCTCCTCGTAATTTTGAGGTTCAGTCCATGATCATTTTGCCTGGAGCTTTAGACATGGGATGGAACAGTAGATCCTGGCGGGAGTACATGGCTGCAGAGACTCCTTTGGCCTCTCCTAGTCAGTATGGGAAGAAAATCAAAGAGGAAAGGGTGGGTCCTGCCATTCATCTTTTCTTTCAATACCTACCTTTCCTTTCCTTTCTTTCTTTCTGAGTGATGTACTTTTACTTTTGTGTGTGTCTGTGTGTGTGCACGTGCAGGCACGCGCGCACACTTTGCTTCTGTGTGCACGCATGTGTTCTTATGCACACGTGTGTGCCTGTGTGCATGTGTGGGCATCTGTGTGAGTGTGGACACACCCTCACACGCCAGATAAAGACAGCTTGCAGAGTTGTTCTTTCTTTCCCCTCAGGCTCAGGGCTAAGCTCCGGCTCACTGACCTTTCCTGCCTCCCCAGTGCTGGAATTACATGCACATCACAATATAGGATTTTATACATGGGTTCTTGGAAACAAATTCATGCTCTTATGTTTACAAGGCAACATTTTGTACTATTGGGCCATCCTCCCAGCTCTGTTTTTCTTTATTTTTAAATAAATTAAAGGACAAACAAATTCACAAAAATAAGAAAAAACCCACAGGCAAACATTTTCAAAGCAGACAGAACCTGAGGCTGTTGATCAGTTTCTATTTCTTAAAAGGCTCTGATCAGGAATAACTTCAGGTCTTCCTTTGGCTGGGAGAGAAGTCGACTCCTCTGTTGGTTTCTATGGCAACCATCAACCGCTATGGTAATGCCAACAAAAGGAACTAGGGACTTGGTCATCTAACCACACTTTGTGTGTATGCAGCCAGATGGGACCCATGTATGTATTCTGAGGGCAAATGCACAGCCCACTAACCAAGCTCTGACGTGGTTCCAGACCCAGGGAGGTGGGGTGGGTTAGCAAAAGGTGAAGTCAGGGCTTCACCTCGTTGCCATGGGTTCTGCAGATGCATTTCTTTTCCTGTCACTTGAAGAGATTAGTTAACCTACTTAGTTACACATGTCAGTTAGTCTGTCATGATTCCAGAGAGTGGATGGCTCAGAATAAAGTCTGTGCACTTGTGCCCAGTGGCAGGCACCGGTTGCTTTCCTGCTGTGTTAAAGAGACAGATTCCAAAGGCCAGGCCTGGCATGAGGACTGATCATTATCATGACAGTCAGAGGCTGCAGGTTTGGAGACGGGCACAGAGAGGTCTCTGTCTGTCACCTTGCCTTCTAATGTCCTTCCTTTGGGAAAGAGATCTCCAATGTCTCAAATTCAGATGACGGGCATCATGAATGATGGTTGGGAGACCAGTAGTACCCCTGTAAGCACTGCTTGGAAACAGCTTCAGAATGCTCAGCTGAGGCTCTTTCAGGACTGAAGGGATCTAGCTCAAGTTCACAGAGAGAGGTTCCCTAGCATTTGTGAAGCCCTGGATTTGATGCCCACACACATTTCCTGGGCATGGTGAAACAGAGCTGTCCTAGCAGTGAAGGGCAGAGCGGAGGATCGAAGTTCTTGGAATAATATTCTTGTGAGTTCAAAGCCAGTCTGGGTTATAGGAGACCCTGTCTGGGAAAACAAACAACCCTCCCCCAAACCAGCCAGGCCACCTGAGAGCAGGGTGTGGTGGTGTGAAACCTGTCCCTATAGACTCATGTATTTGAACACGTGTCTCCACAGTTGGCAGCTGCTAGAGAAGGTCCCTTTCAGGATGTGGAGCCATGCTGAGGAAGGGCATCTGGAGTTTGCAGCCACGCCCCACTTCCAGTTCTCTCTGCTTCTCTCAGCTTTGGTTCCTGTTGCCATGACGGACAACTAAACTTCTGGAACCATAAGTCAAAAGGAAAACAACAGTGACCACAACCTCCTCTTCTGTACTGCTCAGGGCTGTGGCACAGAGGAGAAAGGCTTCTGCTCACGCTATTGTGCGGATGACTGTCAGCCTATGCTTCCTTCTCCGCGTTCTCCTTCTCCTTCCAATTCCTATTAGCCACAGGTCCGCTCTATATTTTCAAGAGTACCTCAGGAAAGGAAAAGTCTCATAGAATTCTGTGGCCTAGAGATAATAGTCTGTCCAGGATCGGCCTGATGGATGGGCGGATGTATCAAGGTCTGTGTATTCCTGTCCCTGTTTAGCAGATTTGGGTTTATTCTGTGCTTTCTCTGTCTGGGCTCAGTGCTAGGCAACATGATCCATGACCTCCTGATATTTAGAATTTTGTGTAAATAAGGCCACTAAAGAAATGATTCTGAGAATACAAGCAGGCTATATGTTTGTCCTGTCTCTGTGAAGTAAGGGCTGCTTGCTACAGGGAAAAACACTGCTTGGGTCCCACTGTGTTCCTGGGGCGCCTGGTAGGAACTGTTACCTGATCTACGCTTTATGCCGTTCTGTGAGGTCGTACATCCTTACATAAGAGATCCAGTGAATCGCAGTTGAGATCACAACATCCCCACAGCCATGCTCAGAAAGTGGCTGAGTCAGAAAATGAACTCAGACTTTCATGCCCTAATTTCTGCAAAAAATACATCCTCTGGAACACAGCAGGTGCTAACTCTGCCCCTTCCAGAAATATAACAGGTCAGAGAGTCCTGGAGGGGTAAGGCCCGAGGGTCACTGAAATCGCCACGGGTTGAGCGAGATAAATGTCCTTCCTATGTTCTCCCGCATCTCCTTAGCTCATCACAACCTGTTCCTATGCTCTCCTTTCCTTATGTCAGGATGGATGCTGTCACCAGTGAGGTCACTGCCTGTGAAGTGGCATGGTGACTGGTTGCTTTTGGGGTGGGGCGGCTGCTTCTTCCTTCTGTACTGCCCCTGCTGGTACAGACTAAAACCTAAGGCCATCCTTTGCCTTGGTCTGGCTGTTCCTGACCACATAAATCACCCCAGGTTCCATCTCCCTGCATAAAGCAGACCTTTTCAAGTCGCGAGCTGCCCCAACTCCAGCCCCAACGAGACTGGCAGCTCCAAGCAAACATCAGGAAATCAGGGTTCACTGCTTCTAAAGCCTTCTATTTCTTGGCTCTTGGTAGCACTCAGGGTGTAGGCCAGAGGGGAACAGGAACAAAATGGAGCGTTAACTAGCTCCTGTGCAGGCATGAGCTTCTTGGCCACTGCAGGAAGTGGAATCAGGATAAACCATACTGGCCTTTGAGCCCTGTGCACTCTTTTGTCAGCGCTCTGTTCTTCTAGAGAACCCCGACTAGTGCGAATGTCCAGGTGCCTTGAAGAGGGGCGGCACATAGATAAAAAGTTAGTGTTCCTGTTAATATTGATTGCTAGGTATTAGTAAGTGGTTTACAGTGTCTCCAGGGCTGCCCCGTGGCACATCTCCTAAGCCAGGCTACTTCAATTCTGGTGGCTGAGCAGGAAGAGGGATTACACAAAGGCTGTGGGCTTTTGCACTTATTCCTATGTCCCTGCATCACAAAATAGGCAAAACGGCCTTTTGGCTTAGAGTGGAAGTCCTGGTTTTGCCAAAAACTGGCCTTTTTGTGTTTGGCTAATGCTTCTGTTGGTCTAAACAGTGTCAGCAAGGTGATACACCCCACCCTAACATTAGTAGGCTGGAGATGAGGAAAATGGGCAAGAATTTGTGGCCAGCCTGGAATTACATGGTGAGAATGGCCTTGAAGAGAGGGGTAAAAGGAGAAAGGGAAGGGACAGAAGGAGGAGAGGGAGGGAGAAAAAGAAAAGCTTAGTTTATGAAGTTGATCTCTCCAAGAGAGAGGAACTAGATGTCCTCTGTGTAATTTGAAGAGTCCAAGAATAAGAAAATAAAAATGTAGATTCCAAAAAAATAGAATGTAGAAATAAAGAAACAAAGTTATAAGTCTAGGAAACTAGAACAGACTCTCAGCAGCTTTCTCAGCAGACTGGTGACTGTCATCACTAAGTAGTAGGAGCGGCCGGCTGTGTTCCCCCGCACCCGGCTGCCCAGATGGCTTGGCGCTTATGCCCCAAAATAATTACACGGAAACTATATTCATTTAATCACTGCCTGGTCCATTATTGGCTAGCTCGCACATTCGAGACCTAACCCATTTCATAATCTGTGTAGCACCCCAAGGTGTGCTTACCGGGGAGATTCTAGCCTGTGTCTGTCTGGAGGCATCAAGTGCACTCCTTCTGACTCCAGCTTCCTTCTCCCAGAACTCTTCTTGTCTACTCCACCCACCTAAGGGTTGGCCTATCAACTGGGCTCAGGCAGTTTCTTTATTTTAACCAATGAAATCAACAGATTGATATAGGGACACCCCCACATCACTTCCCTTTTTCTGTTTAAACAAAAAGGAAGGCTTTCATTTTAACATAGTAAAATTATTGTGAGCAAAATAGTTATCACAAGAATTGTAGTTACAATATTTATATCTATTTTATCTTTTATCATATCTAAGGAAACTACAACTATGTATCCATTCTTCAACTCCATCAAAGCACTCCAGAAGGATATAATACTAAACAAGAAATAAGAAAACTCTAGTAATGACAGAGACATCTGTGCCTGGACAGTCACCCAAAGTTCCTCTGTACCGTTAGTAATCTATCTTCGGCCTTCAGGCCCATGAAAGGTCCCAGCAGACATTTTTTATGAAGCAGTGGAAATTTCAAAGACAGTTCCAGCCACTTTCATGGTCCTGGCAGAATGTCTCGTAGACTCTTTTATGAATCAGGAACCCCTAAAGACCATCTCACCTTTTGTTAAGTTCAGCAGTCCTCTCTCTGCGGGGTTCTTTGTGTCCAGTTTATGCATCAGTCCAGGCAAGAGTGTCTCTGCCCAAATGGCTATCAAACTCAATAAGGATCCCTTCAATGCCCATCTTTCCTCTTGAAGTAGATTGGTGTTGCCAGGAGCAGACGTGTCCATTGTCAAGAAAAAACCCTAAGTTATTAAAATATTTTAAATGCCATATTCTGCAATCTTTGAGAGATAAGGAAGAATGTCTATCTAACTGAAATATATCTCTACAGTATCTAGAAAATCTAACATGACTACAAGCTTGACTATTATTTACGATTATTCAAACAACAACCTATATTTCCTAATTATACATTACATTTTAAAATTGAACTACACATCACAATATCTTAATCAGTATCAGAAATACATATACATATAACAAGCTTGACCTTAAAATCCACACCAATGCAAATTATTCATATCTATATCCTATCTTTAAATGTAAAAGAACAGTTATAAACAATGTTTCTGGGGAACATGGGCGCAGTTTTTCTTTCCAAACTGCTTCCTGCTGAATGAAGGCCGTTAATTAGGTCTTTTATGGCAAAACTCAGTTAAGCCAGGGTCATCTCAGTTGGCAGTTGAGTGAAGTAATTTTGAGGGTGTTCAAAGAAAATCCTCTTCAGGAGGACGTGGTCTATCATACCATATCGGAATAGATGCTTAATCCACAGGGTCTTTGTCCTCAAAACAAAGAAGACCTTTTCCGAAGCATCATATCCTTAGACCCAAATTTTGAAAATCGTAATACCTTTATATCCATTCTGGTTCCACTTGGTGGCCCATATAATTAAAATATTCTTTGTAGTTAGCTCCTTTTTGCTAGTCAAAAATTTTAAAGAAAACACAATGTACATAATCCAGACTCTCTGTGAATTTTCCATTTTTATCATATTTACTTTTCTTTGGCTTTCTTTACTCTTTAACTATCTATGTACTCTGTCTCTTTAAAGACTTTACCTTTTTAATTTTAAAGGCATTAACTTTATTCTCTCTATATATATTTTTCTCTCTCAAGCACATGTACATTTATCCAACATTGTGACTCATTTAGTGGTCTGTCTGAATCTGTTTTATTGTGAATCTGTAATTTTTTTTTTATCCAGGAGCATTTCTTAAAATGTTAAGCAGTTCTTAAAAACTTGAGTTGCACCATGTAGGGGTAATACGGTACTGCCTGCATTCTGCCCAGTAGAAACCTTTGCAATGTCATTAAGGTAATTATGGTAGTTCCTGCCTGAGACTGCAGTATGGCAGAGTTGAGCCGCCTCCTGCCTAGAGCCATTTGGTGAGCCCGAGCTGCAGAGTCTCCAGGCACACAGCAGTCCAAATTGACATCAAGCAAGCCAAAGCAGTTTTATCTGTAAATGCTCCATACAAAGGCTCTGTCTCTCACAGGAGCCAGACAGAGACGTGTAATGGCGGCATGCTCTGTGAGTCGTGACTTTAAAATGATTGGCAGCTTTTTCCTGCTGCTAACGTCTAAACCAGGAAATCTCTCACTTGGCATCGTCACCAACAAAGAACAAAACTCCAAGATAAACTCTGTTTTTTCTCTGTTTAGAATTAAGCTCTCTCAGGTTTTTAAGTAAATTCTGTGGCCCATCACGTCCGGGCGTCAATCTGTTGAAATAGGAGCGCTGCACAAGTTCCCCGCACCCGGCTGCCCGCGCATGGCTTAGCTTATGCCTCCAAATAATTACACGGAAACTATATTCATTTAATCACTGCCTGGCCTATTGGCTAGCTCTTACACAAGAATCTGAACCCATTTCTGATAATCTGTGTAGCACCCTGGGCCGTGTGCTTACCGGGGAGATTCTAGCCTGTGTCTGTCTGGAGTGCGGGCATCATGGTGACTCCTTCTGACTCAGCTTCTTCCTCCCCCAGAATCCTCTTCGTCTACTCCACCCACCCAAGGTTGGCCTATCAATGGGCTCAGGCAGTTTCTTTATTTTAACCAATGAAATCAACAGATTGATATAGGACACTCCCACATCAA
>CAWTZC010001969.1:0-19621 GCA_963919715.1 Microtus obscurus | reverse complement strand
CTCTGCCCACTGAGCCATCTTGCCAGCCCTGTACTTAGCATTTAATGTCATAAAATATTTTAGTTTTCTCCAGAATCAGGCTATCTGAGTATCTGAATATATTTTTCTATAAAATAATATTCCTTATTATAAATAATGGTTTCTATAGCCCCATGTTCAAATAACTGTCTAGAGTCATTTTGCCCCTAAAACATCTGAATTATAAAAAAAACTAATGGAATCCATAATTGTCTCAGAATTGCTGCCTGGAACTGGAAATCATATTAAGAGCTTTATGCAATTGATTGGATAAATGGCATTATGGCCACCTAGCCCACAGCACTGGCAGGCATCCACAGTGCCGAGCCCATAGTGCCCACCCATACATCCTGGAGCAAGGCAGGCACCTCCTACCAATCGTTGGGAATGTGCAAAAGTAAGGCGCTTCTTCCTCTCCTCCTCTTCAACTGGCTCCTTGCCCCGACCCGGCAACCTTTATACCTTGAAAGCTTTGGCTCCTAAATGTCAAGCAGGTGCTGGTATGAAATGGAAGGTAGGTAGGAGGAAGGAGGAGCGGTGGCCTGCGTAGAAAACCTGAGGCTCGCCCAACATGGGTAGTGTGGGTTGGAGGTGCCTGACGTGAGAGTTTTCCAGTCTGTCACAGCTTCCCATTCTGCCTTAAAGCCCCAAATATGCCCAGAATTGACAATTAAATTTGCAAAAACAGGCCGTGAGGTAAGCTTGGTGTGATAGCATTCAGGGCTCCCAGAAGATCTCAAATTCAGGGCCAGCCTGGGCTATAGCAAGTTCCAAGCAGTCCTGAGCTATAGAATGAAGGGGGGGAGAGAGAAGTTGAAAACCTATTGTTAAGTGTAGAGATGGAGCCTGCATCACTGCGTTGATGTTCTATGGTTGCATGTGTAATGTCTTGCCCGAATCCCACCGCTTTAACGTAACTGGTTCTTCTGATGCCCACAGGCTGTTCCTGCAGAACATTTGTCCATGCAAAGAAGAGGAATGACACATAGGAACCATCCTGCCCAAATGCAGCAGAAGCCAGCCAAGCGGAGAAGTGCAGTTCCAGAAAACCGATGATAACCTGGATCCAGGAGGTGTCCTGCCCAGGTCTGTTAGTGCTGGACAGTCACGTGTGACATGTTTGCCAGCAGGGCTTGTAAGGATTGTGTGCACTTGCTCCATCTTCAGCAGAGAAACAAAAAATCAAGTTAGATCTTAACGTTTAAACTTTTGTTGAAATCAATTGACAAATTGCAAAATTAACCTTGTGGTCTGGACTGGAGAGTCCAGAAATGGTCAAAGTTAAGAACTCACCTCAGGTTTTTTTTTCTTTAGTATTTTTCCTCTTTTCTTTTTTTCTTCTCTGGTGAACTTGGTTTTATTTTCTTTTTTAGAATAAAAAATGATGTCCCTCTTTATTGTGGGGAGCACTCTCCTCTGAATGAGAAGCTGAGTGCCTTCCAAGTCCGTGCTCACTCATGGTTGTGACTAGGCCTCTCAGCCCTTGGCCAACCACAGGCCAAGCTGTCACAGTAGTGCCGCCTTGTGTGGCTGCAGAAAGAGTGACCTGAGGCAGAGGTGAGTAGGGGAAGTGGAAACCAGCTCAGAGTCTGTCAGTGTGCTTCACTATGCCTGAGTAACGGTGTGACGCCGGGCTGTGTTTCTAAGATAGCAGGAGGGCTTTGCTGGGATTTTCAACCTTGAAGCTGAAGGCCTTGAAATGCCTCCTTTTTACATCCGGAGCATCTTGTTGTAACCAGCACAGCCTCCATGCCCCATCCCCATCCCGCGGTGCACCTGAGTCCTGGACTCTCAGGCCACCTCACCCCTTTGCACGTTCTCCAATATTATCCTCCTTAAAATGCAAAATAATCCCCACTACTCTGCACTAAGGACAATGAAGAAACATGTAGATAGTGTATGAATTGATCTCAACAGTCATGAGACCTTCATGTGAAGCTTACACATGTATAAGGTTGCAAATCTCGCACTCCTCTGAAACCAGGCCATCTTCCATTAGTCAGCACTGTTGCCTATAAATACAACGTGGATGCTCATAGCAGGTGATTTTTTTCTAATGTGCATGGGTGTTTTGCCTCATGTTCGGTGCATCCCATGTGTGCAGTGCCTGAGAGGCTAGAGGAGAGGCATCAGAACCCCTGAACTGGAGCTACAGAGGGCTGTAAACCATCTCCCATGGTGCCTGGGACTCAAAGCTGGGTCTTCTGGAAGAGCAGTCAGTCTTCTCAAATGATGCATCCAGCTCCAGTCCTCCTTAGGTGATTTTAAATTTACTTAACAGCCACACAAGAAGCTTGGAAATATACAAAATGTGCTTCAGCGGTATATCTCATTTAACTCAGTGTCAGAAATATTGCACCTGTGCTTTGTCAGTTAGTAGGGAAATGCTGGTGAGCGTTTCACACCCTCCGTCCCCTCGGTCCTCCAGGGGCTGGAATCTACTCAAATACGCACGTTGCGTCTTTTCTGTACCAGTCTCTTGTTGGGTACTCATGGCAACTCATGGCTTGTTCCCCATCCCAGCTCATAAAGTATTTCATTTAAACAAAATGTTCATCATCTCTTCATAATAATAATTCCTGCAGGTATTCAAACCATATATAATTGACATATTGTTTTCATAGAATCTGTTCATACCGCCTGTGTGCTTTGATGATATATATATATATTGTTCATTTCACACCTGTACCATGACTTCTGGGATCTGGAAGTCTCTTCTCCACACTTAATTCCAGGGATTGAACTCAGGCTACCAGGCTTGCAAGCCAAGTGCACACCCCTAATCTCACTAATCCATGTACTTTAAAGTGTTTATTCTTTTTAAATTTTAACTTTTTGTCTTTTTTTGAGGTAGGGTTTCTCTGTGTGTAGCCCTGGCTGTCTTGGAACTCACTCTGTTGTCCAGGCTGGCCTCAAACTAACAGAGATCTGCCTGCCTCTGCCTCCCGCAGTGCTCCCGAGGATTAAAGCCTGAGCTAACCATAGCTGTGTGACCTCTGACCCTGTTCTCTTGTTTTAGATGAGGGTCGTGCAGTGGCTCCTGCATCCTGCTCATCTTGCTGTGCATAGCCACCCGTCTTCCTCCGCGTGGGAGGGACCGCGCTCTACTGCACTCTGGGCAACATGGAGTCACCTGTCTGTACAGACTTTGCCGTCACAACATGGACTTTTATTACACTAAGCTGCTGCAGGGGGTGGCAGGACTTAAACACTGGATCTACCTCTCCTAGCAGCAAGTGGGACGGCCAGGCGTGCTGACAGACAGACAAAGATGCAAACTTCCCAAACAGCTTTTATTTCGTGGAACCAAACATTCCCCCTCCCCTGCAGCGAGGACCCAAGGACGGACTTTAGAGAAACAGAGAACTCTTTTTAGAATGGTCCACAGAAGAAGGCAACATCTGTGGGCACTGAGGACGTGGGGAGGGAGTTGTGGAGCTTCCCCCTCTCCTTGCTACGAGCTTGTGTGGTGAAGCATGCTGAGCCGGATCACCCCGCTCTGAGCAGGGTCACTCGGTGCTGAGCAGAGTCACTCTGCACTGAGCTGCATCACGCCTAGCTCACACTGAGGGCTAAAGACCACTCCCAGTTTACAGTCATTGCTTCCTGCCACCATGCAATAAGTTTCCTTTGTAATCAGAGAGTTTCCTTATGGTTTCAATGCCATGTTTTAGTTAATCCTGGGAGCTGTGTAATTTAAGCTTTGGGTGTTACTCTAGATCCTTCTCTCCATTTGTGAAAGGGTTGTGTGGGTGTGTGTTTATCTGAAGCAGTTACCGCAAGTGGATATCCAGCAGAGTACAAAGATGACCTTTTATTCTTTTAACTTGACTACAATGTGCGGGCACACATCTTTGGAGAAAGGCTTACCTGTGAACTACAGATAAACTGTAGGACTGTTGGCCTTGAATTAGAAACTGGTAGATCTGTGGCAATGAATTTGACAGGCCTGAAACGTAGACAGAACTCCCAAGTCTCAGGTGAGATTTCGCTGTGGCTTCTATGCTGCCGGAAGCAATGAGTCCTGGTTCCACAGCTCAAGAGACACCTGAGCATCTATTGTTACATTTTTGGAACCTAAAACTAGGAATCCAAGTAAGGGATAGTTCCTACTGTGTGGGTGGTCATAGGAAGACAAACCCTTACTTTGTTGAGTGAAACAGTCTACCACGTGTGACTGAGTGGCCACAGAGCCATACACTCGGGTATGGGAATGTGCGTGTCTATCATGGACTCATTTTTTGGACCCCATCATGTGGTCATGACGCAGAAATTCAATCATACCCTTCAAAAGACAACTTTAAATGTCTAGTTTTGGGCCGGGCAGTGGTGGCGCATGCCTTTAATCCCAGCACTCGGGAGGCAGAGGCAGGCGGATCTCCCAGCCAGGTTCGAGACCAGCCTGGTCTACAAGAGCTAGTTCCAGGACAGGCTCCAAAGCCACAGAGAAACCCTGTCTCGAAAAACCAAAAAAAAAAAAAAAAATCTAGTTTTATTTAAATCTGTCATTAGGTGGCCTTTCCTTATTTCGGTACAGTGATCAAATGTTTGGGGAGCCTTTGCTTTGACTTTTGTATATTCTAGGCAACATCTTTTTTTTTAAATCATAAATTATAGTTTTTTTAGCAAGTGATTTTTATGTTTTTATTTTCCTGTTAGAATCATTTGGAGGAAAAGAGAGACATTGCTTTGTAGTTATTACTGGCTGGCACAGTACCTTCCTTTGTGTTTCCACTTATTTATTTGGAACTTGTGAATTTAAGGGCTTTTGTATGAACTGAGCGTGTGCGTGTTGTCGAGCATGTATGTGGTCATCCCACCGCTGCCTATTTAATTAGATACTGAGTGTTTTGATTTTCTATTTTTAGCTCCGTGTGTTTTAGGCTTATTTTTAAATTTGACATTTTATTTTTACTTATAATGCCATGGTGGCTTCTTTCTCCCAATGTCCCGTAAACTGTAATATTTTCAATGGTTATAGATCAGAGTTATTTATTTAGAAGTATACAGAATACTGAAATTTAGATTCCTTTTACGCGAAGGCTGATTTTATTAGAAGATTATTTTAATGTCCTATTATAAATTTTAAGATTTTGTATTCACATCATGTGTAAACCAGGTCCCATTGTCCCCAGTACTGCCAACGGTTCTGGCGAAGCCGTGAGGGGAGGTGGTCTGCGCGAAGGCTTCCGTCATGATGCACAAACATGTTTTACCCTCATGATTTCTAGAAGTTGCAGGGATTTGGTGATTCTTGGTTTCTGCCAGTTTTATGTCAAGAGAAGTTAAAAATCTCCCCATGCACCTCTTTCAGGTCACTCAGAGTCCTGTGTGATCTCTGGTGTTACACTGGCTCCTGAAAGCCACCATGGTCACTTCTAAAACCCTAGGTTTCCTGGGAGCCATCATTGAGAGGCCTGACATGACACCTCGCTAACCAGGGGGCCCAGGTGTGTGTCAGAGGAGCCCGCAGAGTGCTCACCACTTCAGGGACCACAGAGTGATCGCAGATAGGCTGACCTCTTGACTTAAAGTGGGCATGAAATGTTACATAGAAGAACTAGGGCGCCTTTTAGCTGTAACAGTCATTTACTGCAGTATGAATCAGAGTTGCCCATCTGGAGATGAGAGGATGCTAACCCTCGTATAGAGAATGCTTTCCGTTGGACTGAATGTCATTTCTCCTCTCTTTGGAAAGTATTGACAACTACCTATAACTAGCCTTCTTAAGAACCGTGTTTGAGGGTGTGAAAACAATAGTGTGTAATTTAAAAATCTATACCAACAAAAATGTCTCAGAGAATTTATTCGAACACTTGGTGTAAAGGAACTGCTTGAAAACAAAATATGAAGGAGATGCCATCTATTTGGGGGAAGTCTTTGCAACACACAACGCCTGTCTCGCTCTCTGCGCTACCATACAGTTCGTGAGCTTCGGGGCAAGGGGGCCGGAGATTGAAACACACAAAGACACACAGAGACAACCGGACCTCAGTCAGTAAGAAGCCCCTTATTCAATAGCACCATGGAGGCTTATATACCCAACACAGTCAGGTGGGCCAACAGTTCTGTGAAAATCTTATCCTCTGATCCTCAAGGCAAGGCAACATGAGTCTCGTGAAGCAGAGCTGTGGTAAATAACTTCGGCCACAGCTTTCAGTAACTCAAATCAGAAGTAAAGATCTCTAGCAAGGGAAGAGCAGCTGGAGGCCAGGACTCCAAATGGTCCCAACAGTTTATTCTTAAAATTGCATTTATGTATTCATTTTGGGGGGAGGTCACATGCATGCCACACACTGTACCTGTAAAGCGGAATGCTTTCCCCTTCCGTCAGTAAGGTCCAGAGAGTTATTCTCAGGATTCACACCCACTGGACAACCAGCACCTTCCCCACTGAGCCGTCTCCATTGGCCCTCTTCTGAAGACGTCTTAGTAATTCCCTCACCGCTTCTCAGCTTCTGAAAAAATCTCTTGCATCTGCCTGAGGCTGGTAAGCCAAACTCGGCTCTCAGGTGCCTCCTTTTAGACATGAACATCAAGTCTAAAGTCTTTATTGTGAGAGGTGTGGCATGGATCTGAAGTCTGAAGACTCAGGCTTCGCGCAAGGGCAGATGTGATTTGGGTCTTCTGAATGACGGGACAACATGGCCCGAGAGGTAGGGTAAAGGACTGGGAGGAGCTAAGCAGAGGGAACACGGAGGACAAAAGAAGTCCTTTGACTACTGACCTGTTGTGTGGCGTGTGCTTCCTGTACACAGGCAGCTTTTTCCTCTTTATTAGCATATGCTAATTATCCACGATAGGTTTCATTAATGACATCTGTGTACACATAGATAGAGCATTTTGAGCATCTTCACTTCCTGGTACACTCCCTGTTCCCCCACTGGTCCCCCTTCAATGAGCTGGCTCTTCATCCTGCTGCTAGCAGTAACCCTGGGTAACCCTCTATCTAATGTGGACACAGATAATCTGCACTTGGTCTCAGGCAGAACTTGATGTGGTATTTGTAGTATTTTAACATCTGTCCATTCCAGACCTAGATTAGCACGCATATGGCTCTCAGTCAACAGGTCTCATGATGCCCAAATCCCACCCACACTTTCTGTTCCTATCACAGGACCTGTACTTTCAGAGACAGGAAGAGTGGTTCTGGGACCTGAACTCTGCATTGGCCCTCTAATAACTACTTAGTAAGCTGGACAGAGCTTTGTGCCTGGTATGCAGACCTGTGCAGAACTTTTGCACAGTCGTACTGACTGCCCTCAGTACCCTGACACATATCCGATTGCCCAACAGTACTGACAGCACTGTGGGCATGACCCCATCCAGCTTAAAGAGCTTGTGTCTGGTAAGGGAATGTAATTTGCAAAGAAAAACTAGATAACGGGCTACCTAGGGGCGTGGGAACCTGAGTTCATCCCCCTCCCCCGCTCCTCTGCCGTCATGTGTCATGAACGGTTAGGAACAAGGGAAATGCACAACTAATACGAAGAAATCAACTCAGTCTCTCCTGTCAGCCAGCCCTCTCCGCTTCGCACCTGCCGTGCGCAGAGCACTCCGAGAGTTCATGGCAGGCATGCTTCCAGCAGCAGAAATCCAGCTCAGCAAAAACTTTCTGTTCAGACCTGAAGCTCTGGAGCCGGGTGTAGCTCAGAAGTAGAGTGCTTGTCTCTGAGCACAAAACCCCTCTAGGCTTAATACTCAGTGCTACAAAAGAAAAATGGTCTAAATGGGCTTTGAATGAAAAACCATCTCACAAAGGAAACCAGTACAGAGGGTGCTGACCCAGTCAATCCGTCAGTTGTTTAAGAAAGAAATGCCCATCCCACAAAAACACTCGTTTCACAAAGCCAGTGCTGCTGGTCCTTTGTGGTGAGTCCAGTATCACTCTGGTAGCAAAACAAGATAAAGTACAGGAAACGAAGGACACTAGTGAGCTGAGGCACCAAAGTCTCTTCTAAGAAAACAGCTGATAAGAGGCACGGGAGGCAGGGAGAACTCAGCTGATAAGGTGCTGCCTGGCAAGTGCAAGGACCTCAGTTTGATCCCTCCAGAACCCACAAAAATGTGTTCTTTTAATCCCAGCTCTAGGGGAGTGGAGACGGGAGAATCCTCTAGGTCTCTAGCCAGGCAGCCTGATTGGTGATTTCCAGACCAATCAGAGACTGTCTCATAGACAGTAGACTGTGTTTCCTGAGGGAGACAACTCAAGACTGGGTTAACATGGTGAGACCCTATCTCAAATGTCCAAGCCAGCTGAGTATATATAGCTCAATATAGAGTGTTTGCCACTCACAAGGTCAAGAGTTCAAGCCCCAGGACTACTTAGATGTGACAGATAAAAATTCAAGGGCCAGGTGGTGGTGGCGCACGCCTTTAATCCCAGCACTTGGGAGGCAGAGGCAGGCGGGTCTCTGTGTGTTCGAGGCCAGCCTGGTCTACAAGAGCTAGTTCCAGAATAGGCTCCAAAGCTACAGAGAAACCCTGTCTCAAAAAATAATAATAATAATAAAATAAAAAATTCAATCAAAATTGCAGCAAAGTTTTTAGAAATTGACAGTTTAAAATGTGTGTGATACAAATGACCTAGAAGCTAGTGGAATTGTCAGAGCAGAGCTGGAGGCCCCTTGCTCCTGTTCTCAAGGCTGCATCCCGTAGTTATCAAAGTGCTGTCCGAGGAGACCGAACACAGGGAGCCATGTCTGCATTTCCAGTGAGCCACAAGGGAGCCAGGCCAACTCAGTCAGGAAAGAGGAACCCGTTCAGCAAAATAATGCTGGCAGAATTTGCGTGTGCAATCGGGAAACGCTAGCAGAAACAACTAAAATCTAAAAAGAGACTTGGTTTTAAGTCTAAAGCCTAAAACTATAGGGTAATTAGAAGAAACCAGAGTCACCATGTCATTTTTCCTTAAAAAAGAATTCCTTAAAGTCCAGAGTGTGCAAACTATAAGAGGAAAACTCATAATCGAGCTTTTTAAAATGTGCTTTTGATATAATGTGGTTAGGAAAATTAGAGGCAAGTTCTCAAATGGAAGAAGATATTCACAATATTTCTTAAGTTTTGTGGGCCGCGCAGTGGGTGCCTGCTGGGGTGTGTGTGGAGACCAGGAGGGCAGTTTCTGAGTGTCAGCTCTTTCCTGCTACCGATGTTAGTCCTGGGGAGCAAGCTCATGGTCAGCGGGCGGCAACAAGGGCCCGCCGATGAATTTGTCAGAGACCTTGTAAGTTTAGAGTATGTAAAGAGGCTCATATGATTCAGAATTATGGACAGCCTTGAAGTGGCTTCAAAGAGAGAATGCGTGGATGCCAATGAGTCCATGGAAAGATGCCAAGTGTCATTAGTCACCAAGAAATTGCAAACGAATGAGCCACCTCTACACACTTAGGGATGGCCAAACTTTGCATGGACGGACAATACAAGGTTAGTTAGTTCAACATAAGGAATTCAGTGTATCCGGTAGAACCAAGAGGGGGAAATGATGGTCACTCTATGGGTGTAGAGAAGTATTAAACGTCCTTTGGTGACTAGAACTCAGGTTAAATGAAAGAGTAGGAGAAGAGTAGGAGGCTCTGTGAAGGGTTATGAGAATACGCGAGACAAGGAAAAATCTGTCCTTCAGATGACTTACTCTGTTTCAACACTGTGGCTTAATTAGAAAAAGCCAAAAACTTTGGTGACTTCCAGGTACCTCAAATGTGCAAGACTTAGCTACCCAGTAGCTAACAGGAGGTTTTGATAAACTCATTAGTTCCAAATGCCTCACCCAAGTCCTAACTGTGTTTAATGTTTGCAGATCTCTCTAGTTCCCTCCTTGAATGCTGAGCTGCTGACTTAAGACAACTCTGGAGCACAGTTGTCTTCTCAGCTCTCAGGAGGATGAGGCGGAGGATGACAAGGGTTACAGCTTGGGTTGGCAATAAGAGACCCTGGAGATTTCTTTTAAAGTTTTTTTAATTCTACATGATGCAGCATTTCACATTCCAAACCCAATCTAATAATAGTCTGGAAGGAGAACACAGTGTCCCCTCTGGATGGAAGGTATTGATCAAAGAGTGAGGTTTCATAATTTCATTGCTTAATTGATTTGGATCAAAGGTCAGGAAGGGAGATATGCACTTAAGGAGCAGAAGGAGCTTACATCATCCCCTCACCCATGAAAATGATGGAGCCCTGAGTGGCTGACTCACTTTTCAAGAGTATGACCGGGGGTTGACAATCTATAAACCAAGTAGGAGAAAAACACCTGCGCTTCCAAGACTAGAATGGGTCCACAAGGGGCTCTGGATGAAGGTAATCTTTCTCCTTTTTTGTAAAAAGTGATTTCTCCGCAGGTCTCAAGAGGTGAGAGGTAGGAGCTGAGACCTGGTGCACAGATTTTCAGTCATCTGCCCATGCCCACGGCCATTCCAAGAGCCTGCAACAAATGGTTCCTTCTCTGGAAAGCACGGAGCACAACACACCTCTGTGTCTAGCTCTGGCAATGGAAGGCACGGGCACCTTGCAGTGTCTAGCTCTGGCAAATGGAAAGGGCACGGGCACCTTGCAGTGGCAGAAAAGAACATTTGGCTGAACCAGGGACAGCAGAGTTACCAGGATAGACATCCTGAAGGTCATGCCTCAAAGGTCACATATGCGTAAAGGTGCTGGTGGCACAAGCCTGGTAACCTGAGTTCAGTCCTGAAATGAGAGAGGACAGAACTGGATTACATAGTTGTCTTCAGGCCTCCACCTGTGTCTGTGCACACACACACAAATAAATGATAAACATGTTTTAAAGTTTTCCTTGAGATTTATTCATTTTATTTTATTTCCCATGAAAGTGTTTTGCCTGTATTATGTGTGTCAATGCATGCAGTTCCTACTGTGTGTCAGAAGAGGGCGTCAGATCCATGTGGGTGCTGCGAATTGAACCTGTACCTTCTAGAGGAACAGCCAGTGCTTTTAAACCCAACGCTGTCGTTATTCCATCCCCAACACGATTAAAAAAAAAGTAAAGGGTCACAAGGTGTAACCAAAATAGCATTCTAGCTCCAGAAGGAAGCTAGAACAGGGGTGACTTTTTTCACTACCCGTGCTCCTGACACAAGTCCCCTGAGAAAGTCTTGTTCCCTGTAAACTGAAGCCAAGCCGTCACTTCAGTTTCTTGTGTAAACATGGCCTGGCTCTTTAGAATCAGGCTATTTTACAGATCCTGGGCAGTACAAACACTGTCCAGTTGGCTCTGTTGTGTCCGGAATAGAGCTGTAATTCAAGGACAGTCGGTGACCTGCGTAAGATCAGGAGCAACAGAAAAGGGAAAGCTTCTCCACCTTTGGCTTGAGAAACTGAAAATACCCCCAGGAAGCTGAGATTATAGCGCGTGGGAGATTTTGTATTTAACTGCTTAGCATACTCAAGGCCAAGGACTCCTGACCTAATACCAAAAATCTAATCAGGCTGGAGAGAGTAAAGGTATTCCGTGGAGAAGTCAGCCCCTGAGGTGGTGAGTCAGCTGAGATTGTCCTCTCTGCCACACACACACACTACACACACACGTATGGCACAGATTGCACATACACACTCAAAAAATAAAGTATGTACCTGAAATTTAAAAAATCTGGCAAATGTGTCCCCACATGTGTGTACTGTTGTTCTGGACAGGACTGTGTGATCTGCTCTCGGTTTTCAGGCAACATCAGCTAAACACGCAGACGTGAGAGGTTGGCATGGAGATCCATTTTGCTATGGTTCCCAGGTCTTCTCAAGTTGGCATTCTGTGCCAGAAAACCTGGATCCAACACCTGATCATTCATTGTGAAAAAAGGATTACAGATAGGCCTCCTCTCCCAGCTACTAACCCCAGCCAGGCATGCTGTGTGCCCTTGTATTTTTGCTGGGAGAAAGAAAAGTCCCTCTTGATGAGAGATTTTGCTCTTCCCCTGACCTCTTTGTCAGAGACTAATCCCTGTCTTGTGTTTAAAGACATTACATCAGAAAGAGAAGTGCATTAGTGCCATCTAAGTCCCAGCTGGCCTCTCCTCTTCTTCACGGAGTGATGAATTAGCAGCAAAAGAAGCGGGAAAGGAAGGGACAGGGGCAAGCAGTGAGGTCTCTACAGAGCCACAGCCTCTGGTGACTTGCCGGGCTTCCAAAACAGAAGGAGCCATCACCTGGGAGGTCCCCTTCCTGGAACTCCTTGGGCTGCAAGGGAAGTAAACGCTCGGGCTTGCTGATTTGCTTTGCGTTGCTTTATTGATTTTAATTGCACTTATTTATTCACTGCTCTCTCTCTCTCTCTCTCTCTCTCTCTCTCTCTGTGTGTGTGTGTGTGTGTGTGTGTGTGTGTGTGCGTGCAGGTGTGGTCTGCATTTGGGAGTCAGAATGTCTTTCAGGAGTTGGTTCACTCCCTCCACCATGTGTGTTCTTGAAACAGAGCTCAGATTCAGGCTTGGTGACAAACACCTTTTACCCCACTGGACCACAGGGGTACCCTGTCACATTTTACCTACTCATCTACAAAGCCCACCCCCGAACTTATCAAAAGAAGAATTGAGGGGCTGGAGAGATGGCTCAGAGGCTAAGAGCATGACTGCTCTTCCCGAGGGTCCTGAGTTCAATTCCCAGCAACTTCATGGTTCAATTCCCACAACCATCTGTAATGAGATCTGGTGCCCTCTTTTGGCCTGCAGGCATACATGGAGGCTGAACACTGTGTACATAAATAAATAAATAAATAAGTAAATAAATAAATAAATAAGTAAATAAATCTTTAAAAAAGAAAAGAAAAGTGTTCTTACTTCAACAAGAACAAACAGGTCGGTCAGAATGCCTTAAGAGCTCCGGAGGGGGGGCTGGAGAGATGGCTTAGTGGTTAAGAGCACTGACTGCTCTTCTAGAGGTCCTGAGTTCAATTCCCAGCAACCACATGATGGCTCACAACCATCCATAATGAGATCTGGTGCCCTCTTCTGGCCTGCAGGCATACATGTAGACAGAACATTGTATACTAAATAAATGAATAACTTTATTTAAAAAAAAAAAAAAAAGAGCTCCGGAGGGAGATCTGGCATCCATCCTGTGCCTTTTGAAACGTTGGCTCTTGCATTGTAAGTCCAAAGACTTTCCAATCTAGACAGATTCCGCCCAAGGCTTGGATGTGCACAAAAACCTGTCTCCAGCAACTACTGTGCTTTTGAAATGACAGTTGAGGCAGTGAGGGCCAGGCATGGGTGGAGGAATTGCTTTGTCTCCCTCAGCAATGCTTCTTAGGCTACAGTTAGATTTTTATCGTCCTAAGAAATTGCCTGCATGATGTAGGTGGGTCTTCTATCTATCTGTTACTTTCATTGGTTAATAAAGTCTGCTTGACCTGATAGGTCAGAACATAGGTAGGTGGGGAAGACAGAACAGAATGCTGGGAGGAAGAAGGCAGTGAGGCATTCTCTATGAAGCCAGCCGCCAGGTCAGACATTGCTGAATTTTTCCCGGTAAGCCACCACCTGGTGCTACATATATTATTAGAAATGAGTTAATAAAGATGTGAGAGTTAGTCAATAAGAAGGCTGAAACTAATGACCAGGCAGTGTTTAAATAATCTTTATTGGTTAAAAAAGCTACCATCAGAAGCTGGCCGGGACAAAAAAGCAGGCCTGCCGCCTCCTCACTACACCTGCAGGGTGTCTGACGAGTCATTTTAATGCCTGTCATCTTTCCTGAGTCTGTGAGTGGTCCTGGATAGGCTGCTGCGGCCCCTGGGAGTTAATGGCTGGGCTCTAAAACTGGGCACAAGGTGAATGTCCTGGAGTGCGCCGAGTGAGCTTCATTTCCGGCGTGGCCCGCTGTCTGGGCCATGTGGGCAACATTTCCTAATCCGTTTCCTTCTTCTAGCCCTTTGACTAGTGCTGTTGGAGGTGTTTGGCTCCAACTCCAGTCAAGTTAAAATTCCTATGTCTTTGAGGAATATATGTTCCCATAAAGCCAGATTGATATTGATTGATGGATCAGGCAGCTCACTGCTCCATCAGTCAGTAAATGTCTCAGAGATCACGGGATACAGTGAGAACATGATTTCTCTCTTTTCAGCTCTGGAGAGGTGGTAGATGCTTCAAACGGCAGAATCTTGGGCGGGAGAGGTGCTCAACGTGGAAGACCACTTGTGACTGCTGCAGTTTGGTTCCCATACGATAGCTCACACCATCTGTAGCTCACTCCCAGTTCCAGGGGATCCAGAGCCCGCCTTGGGCACTGCACACATGTGGTGCACATGCGCATATACGGGCAAAACTTTCTTACACATAAATGAAAATAATATTTTTTCATTAGGAAAGAATAGAAAATAGTAGTTAAATTTTTTTGAAGGGTGGTGGTGGGCGCATGCCTTTATTCCATTCTGTGAGACAGGCAGATCTGTGAGATTGAAGCCAGCCTGGTCTACAGCGCAAGTTCCAGGACAGCCAGGGCTACACAGAGAGGTCGATTTTTGTAGGGCCCTTGGATCTGAAATTTATGCCCTGAAGGTTTGAACCCTAGCCCTGGCTTTCTCTCTTGTTGGCTTCTCCGGCATCTTGAGGTAAGCAGCGGCAGGATTCCCACCATGATACACCATGCTGCCACAGGTCCAGAGCACCTACCCCCCTGTAACAAAGCAAACCTTCCTTTAGAGGTGATTTTCCTCAGGTGTTGGTTGCACTGGTGGAAAGCTGCCTACCATGGTCCAGGTGAGCCGTCATCAGTCTGGCACGAAACAGTTACCACGCCCACTGCGGACCACACCAGGGTGTTGGCCCCCAGCACCGGTTTACAATATTCCAACACATATTAGCTGAGTTAATTAGCGATTCAATAAATATGGAGACTTGGCACACACTATCGTGCACTGAACTTAGACTGTCTCGATCTGATTAGAAGTTTCTGGAAGTTGATTAATAATCGTGACGGTCCCTCTTGGGGTTGAGTGACTCTTAGAGGCCTTTCCTGGAGTAGGGCTCCAGCCCCATTTCCGGAGGCACACCTGTCTTCCCTCCTCCCACTCTTGCGTGGCTGGTGTCAACTCCTGAGGCTTGGGTTCTCCTGAAGGTCTCTCCAGGGCCCTCACTGGCTGGGATGCAGGTGATTAGCCTCTCTCACCACTAGAGGGCGAGCTAAACATAAACCACTAATGAGCTGATGAGCGCCTCCTGACTACACCTAGCTCGAAGCTTTGGTGAGGCAATCAGGACACTCACTCACAGTTCCACCGGGAGAGTGGGTGTAACCGGGGGTGTTCAGGTCAGTTCCGTAGCACCAACTTCCTCCGGAGTCCTTTCACCTCAGCGCTGTTTATAGCACACTGGGATCAGGACAACACCCCACAAACAGATGTGAATGGCACCTTCTGAAGAAGAGTTGCCGAAATTTCTCCCGGGAGGCCTCACAACAGTTTCTGCGCTGTTCAGTGAGTCACATCTGCACATGTGCAGACCTCACCTGCAGATGGAGTCGGGTGTGCTCTTTCAGCCCTCGAGGTTGGTTTTCACGCCTAGTTTTCTGTGTTCATTCAGTTTTTCCAGTGTTTTTCTAGCCAATTCTCCCCACAACTGTAATCCCCTGTCTGATTGATTCCTCAGATTCACCTCTGTATAAATCCGTGCTTTCTTTCTCTGGCTGGTTGAATGTTGGAGCCCTGGAAAGAAAACAGATTTGTCTACTTGTGTAACGCACCAGAACGAATCGTTCTTTATGTCCTTTACAGCACCGGCTATCTAAGGGGACTCTCAATGGGGTAGCTCTGGGCAGGGACATGAACGAGTAACGTAACGTGGTGCCTCCCATCCACTGGATGACAGCAGTTCTGTCCCTCCCACCCATAGCCCTGCCCCCACACACTTCCCTCCTGGCAGCTGGTTCACGTGCTGGCAAAGCCTGCCCTGAGGCACCCAAACCACCTCCGCCTGCCCCTCACTAAAGCTGAATGAATGTGAGATCTGAGACCTAGTCACTGTGACATCTCATGCCAAGGTCCTAGATGTCACAAGGGCAGAAGGAGACACAGCAATGCCATTGCTCAGGCTTTCAGTCAGCTGTTTGCGTTATTGCAACAGATGCCTGAGAAATCATCTTGGAAAGAAGAAAGGTTTATTTGACTCATGATTTTTTTAATACTTGCAGTTTTCCTAGTTTCTTCTTTTAAGATTTATTTATTAAGTAAACAGTGTTCTGCCTTATGCCTCTTGGCTATCAGGTCTCATTATGGATGGTTGTGAGTCACCATGTGGTTACTAGGAACTGAACTCGGACATAAAGCACGAGCAGCCAGTGCTCTTAACCTCTGTGCCTTCTCTCCAGTTCTCTCAGCCCTTGGCTCGTAATTTTTGAGTTCAGTCCATGATCATTTTGCCTGGAGCTTTAGACATGGGATGAACGTATGGCGGAGCACATGGCTGCAGAACCTCTTTACTCGGTATGAAGAAAAATTCAAAGAGGAAAGGGTGGGTCCTGCCATTCATCTTTTCTTTCAATACCTATCTTTCCTTTCCTTTTCTTTCTTTCTGAGCATGTACTTTTATTTTGTGTGTGTCTGTGTGTGTGCACGTGTGTGTGTGCATGCGCGCCTACGTGTGCTTCTGTGTTGCACGCATGTGTGCCTGCGTGCACACGTGTGCGTCTGTGTGCATGTGTGTGCATCTGTGTGAGTGTGACACACCCTCACGCGCCAGATAAAGAACAGCTTGCAGGTCAGTCTGCTTCCCCTCAGGCGCCAGGAGCTAAGCTCTAGGTCACTGACCTTTCCCTGCCTCCCCAGTGCTGGAATTATTGCATTCACAGTATAAGTTTTTATACATGGGTTCTTGGAAACAAATTCAGGTTCTTATGTTTACAAGGCAAATACTGTACTGGCTGGGCCATCTCCCCAGCCCCCAATTTTTTTCTTTTATTTTTTTTAAATAAAATGTATGACAAACAAATTACAAATAAGAAAAACCCCATAGGCAAACATTTTCAAAGCAGACAGAACTCCGAGGCTGTTGATCTAGTTTCTATTTTTAAAAGGCTCAGATCAAATAACCCAGGTCTTCCTTTGGCTGGGAGAGAGAAGTCGTACTCCTCTGCTGGTTTCTATGGCAGCCATCAACCGCTATGGTAATCCAACAAAAGAACTAGGGGACTTGGTCATCTTACCACTTTGTGTGTATGTGCAGCCAGATGGGACCTGATGGATGTATTCTGAGGGCAAATGCAGCCCACTTAATTAAGCTCTGGCGTGTCTCCAGATTCCAGGGAAGTGTGGGTGGAGTTAGCAAAAAGAGTGAAGTCAGGCTCCTTGTTGCCATGGGTTCTGCAGATGCATTTTTTTCCTGTCACTTTGGAAGATTAGTTAACCTACTTCTAGTTACACAAGTTAGGCTGTCATGATTCCAGAGAGTGGAGGCCCAGAATACCCTGTCACTTGTGCTCAGTGGCAGCACCGTTGCTTTCCCACAAAGCAGTTGATTCCAAAGGCCAGGACTTGGCATGAGGACTGACTGTCGATCATGACAGCCAGAGGCTGCAGGTTTGAGGCAGACACAGAGGTCTCTGTCTGTCACCTTGCCTTCTAATGTCCTTCCCTGGGAAAGAGATCTCCGAAATGTCTCACCTTGTGATGACACATCACCGCGATGCATAAGGGACCACAGTGTCTCCCACACTGCTGGAAACAAAAGCTTCCAGAATGCTCAGCTGAGGCTCTTTCAGGACTGGAGGGATCTAGCTCAAGTTCACAGAGGAGTTTCCCTAGCATTTGTGAAGCCCTGGATTTGATGCCCCCACACATTTTCTGGGCATGGTGATGCAGAGCTGTCCTAGCAGTGAAGGGTAGAGCAGGAGGATCAGAAGTTCAAGGTCATTCTTGGTGAGTTCAAAGCCAGTCTGGGTTATGAGGAAACCCTGTCTGGGAAAACAAACAACCCCCAAACCCAGCTGTACCACCTGAGAGCAGGGTGTGGTGGTGTGAAAACCTGTCCCCTATAGACTCATGTATTTGAACGCGTGTTCCACAGTTGGCAGCTGTTAGAGAAGGTCCCTTTCAGGATGTGGAGCCATGCTGGAGGAAGGGCATCCGAGTTTGCAGCCACGCCCCACTTCCCAGTTCTCTCTGCTTCTCTCAGCTTGTTCCTGCTGCCATGACGACAACTAATCCCCTGAACCATAAGTCAAAAGAAAACAACAGCGACCACAACCCTCCCTCTTCTACTGTAACTTGCTCGTGGTTGCAGCACAGAGGAGAAAGGTTTCCTGCTCGCTGTGTGCGATACTGTCACCTATGCTGCTATTAAGCGTTCTCCCTCTCCTTCCCATTCCTATTAGCCTGAGTCCCGCTCTATTTTCAAGAGTACCTCAGGAAAGGAAAAGTTCCAGAATTCATAGGCCTAGAGATAATAGTTCGTCCAGGATCGGCCTGATGATAGCGGATGTATCAAGGCCTGTGTATTCCTGTCCCTGTTTGGCAGAGATTTGTTTATTCTGTGCTTTCTCTGTCTGGGCTCAGTGCTAGGCAACATGATCCATGACCTCCTGATATTTAGAATTTTGTGGCAACAAGGCCAATAAACACCATTCCTGAGGAATACAAGCAGGCTACATGTTTGTCCTGTCTCTTGGTAGCAAGGGCTGCTTGGGTTAAGCGGGGAAAAACACTGGTTGGGTCCACTGTGTTCCTGCGCTGGTGACCTATTTTACCTGGCTTGCGCTTATGCCGTTCTGTGGTCGTACATCCTTACATAAGAACTAAGTAACTCCCGCAGCGAGATTCAGCGACATCCCACAGGCACATGCTCAGAAAGTGGCTGAGTCAGAGAAAATAACCACAGACTTTCATGCCCTAATTTCTGCAAAAAATACATCCTCTGAACACAACCAAGAAGTTAACTCTGCCTTCCAGAAATAACAGGTCAGAAGTCCGTGAGGGTATGTCCGAGGTCACTGAAATCGCCACGGAGTTGAGCTAGTATTAAATGTCCCTCCCATGTTCTCAACATCTCCTTAGCTCATCACAACCTGTTTCCCATGCTCTTCTTTCCTTATGTCCAATGATGCTGTCACCAGTGGCACTGCCCGTGGAAGTGGCATGGTGACTGTTGCTTTGGGGTGGCGGCTGCTTCTTCCTTCTTATTACTGCCCCTGCTGTTACAGACTAAAAACTAAGGCCATCCTTTGCCTTGGTCTGGCTGTTCTGACCTACATAAATCACCCCAGGTTCCATCTCCCTGTACAACACCCTTTCTCATGCGTCCCAACTCCAGCTCCACGAGGACTGGCAGCTCCAAGCAAACATCCAGGAAATCAGGGTTCACTATTTCCAGTTTCTATTTCTTGGCTCTTGGTAGCACTCAGTGTGTGTAGGCCAGAGGAGAAATATGTAACAAAATGAGCGTTAACGTTAGCCCTGCAGGCATGAGCTTCTTGGCCACTGCAGGAAGGAATCAGGAGCATCCATAACACTGAGCCCTGTGGCACCTCCTTTTGTCAAGCTCTGTTCTTCTAGAGAACCCCGACTAGTGCGAATGTCCAGGTGCCTCGGAGCCATAGATAAAAGTTAGTGTTCCCATTACTATTGATTGCTAGTATTAGTAAGTGGTTTACAGTGTCTCCAGGGGCGTCCTCA
>CAWTZC010001968.1:0-10199 GCA_963919715.1 Microtus obscurus | reverse complement strand
GGTATCATTTTGCTAGGAGAGGATGGCTCCTGATTTTTCCAGGCACAAGTCACTTTTCTCTCTAACCTTCCAGGACGACCTCATCTGACACCAGCTCATGGCTTGTCACCTTTCGCTGTACTTACTCTCTATAGTCTCTCTCATGGTACGGCTTCGCTCCCGGGTCAGTTTGATTACACAGCAGTGCGTCTCAGCTCCACCAAAGAAGCCAGGGTGGACCTTTGAGGGGAGTAGTAGATAAGCTGGCTTTTCTCAGCGCTTCTTGGTCCTAGCTGACAAGCAAAAGGTGCCTTTGGAGGGGGCGTGTGTTTAGAGCAGGTGTGAACTGAACAGGGTGGAGAATTCATGTAAGGGAACAGTTTTGGACACTAATCTATTCAAGTCTTTGGGGCTGACTTGAGGCACCCAAGGAGGGAGAGCTAAAGTTGCTTCACTAGGGACCTAGCACCCATCGTACGCTGCCAACAAGGGAAGGAATTTGGAGTTAGTCAGCTGCAGCCTTCTCAGTGTGAGTTCAGTGTGGACCCGGGTAGGCTGGGGTTTCTAGGTATGCATGGCAGGGGCCGGTAAAATCTCTAACAACCTGAGTCATCAGGACGTGCCATCATATGGGGCCCATGTTCTAGTGAGCTTAGTGGCCCCCAAGCCTGGTACGTGCTATGCAAACAGCTCCCACCATGTCTCTAGGTCGGACTGGTGCCTGGTATGCAGCAGGTCCTCAGGACTATGTGGGGATCACTAGGGGCGGTGGATGGGTGGGGAAGGGAATGAAGTGTTCTCTCTTCCCAGTTCCTCAGCCACCATCTCTCATGACTTCCTCTCAGCCAGGGGCCTGACCCGAGGATGGCAGACTAGTAAGTCTAGGGAGTGTACAGGTCCCATTTTCTCCACACAACCCTTTACTTCCCAGCTCTGCCTTCAAGGGCAGCGCCACTTGGTGCCTCCCTGTGCTGGTGCTCTCCCCAGGTGGCTCTGTTTGCTTCCTCTCTAGGGTTTTTACTGTGTGAAATCAGCAGCTGATTGCAGAGGGGATTATGCGTTCCTCTACCTGTAAAGATTTTTCAAGACACCAGCAAGCCTAGTCTCTTGATCTGGTTCTATGAAATGGGGACCAGCAGAGGTCCTTTTCTGGATTCTGATCTGGAATTTGGATTCATCGCAACCCACAAGGACCCTGCTGACAGGCGAGAACACCCTGGCAGAGGCCACTTAGTATGCCGCTGTGGCTCTCCCAGCTTCCTCTCACCTTGGCTTCTGTCTTATCTCTTGTTCCCTCTCACCTGCTGTCCATTTTCTGTTTGTTTGTTTTACCAGGTATGACAGAAACCCGTGCTAGACTGTCCTGTCACCCGTTCCCCACCGCCAGCCAGTCAGCTCTCTCTTTCTTTGCAGGTGGACTGTCCCAAAGTCTCAGCGAACCTGGTGTGTGTAGTATTTATCCTGATACTATCCCTGTCCTTGTGTTTCTAAATGTTTCATTTCTGAGTCATTAAAAATGAAGGGAAAAGGAAATGCTAGACAACTTCCCAAGGCAGACAAAGGACCAAACAGTGTCTGCTACTTCCTCTGGGACAAAACTATCTGTACATCCTTTATTTCTGTCTTTGGGAGCTATTTGTATGGGGATCAGGGATGGTCAGAGAGGGCCCTCTGCCGCAGAAAAGCTGCAGAAAGCGGGATGACTATATTACTGTCTCTACCTCTTTTTGGATCATGTTCTGAGCCTAGGGCTTGATGCTGCTCTCCTTTTGGCTCAGTAGGAACTCCAGTCCCCTCTCTGCACTTCGCTAACCATCCCAGCCTCCCCAAGAAACTGCTTCTCCATCCTTCTCATCCTCAACTCCAGATCTCACCATGGATGCCAGAGGGCTCAGTTCTCTTCTAGCTTTCTGGACTGGAAGCTGCTTGAGGGCTCTGTTCAGCCTCAATTAACTCTATACTTCCCGGAGTGGGGGGACCACGCCACACACCTTCAAATTCCTCATCTCCTTTAGCCCACATGACATTTTTCTGCTCAGAGCTGCCTGAGGTTCATGTACCTGATGGAGGTAAATGGTACTGTTGCAATGTCACAGGAGGTTCAGAAGCTGAGGTGACATGTCCAGTGTTTCTCACTTTGGGGGAGGAGTCTGGAGTTGGAGCAGGCGGTTCAGCTGGGACCGCTCTAGGGAAATCCATGACTGCTATGTTTCTCTAGTATTTGGAAGTTAGAAAGTTTTTGTTTTGTAAGTATCCCATGGAGGTCTAACTCCAACATTAGTGATGTGGATGTCAACAGAGTAACACACAACAGCCTGAGCTGTTTGAGTGGTCAGTCCCAGTGAAAGGGCACAGAGGAGTGTGGCTACTCTCAGAAGGAGCTGCGGGAAAGTCTTCCTGAGGAAGTGCATTTTGGTAGTGTCCCTCAGGTCTGGAGTGGGGTGGAGTGAAGCCCAGCACCTCTGCCCAAGATGCAGGGACGTGCTCTCGTGAGGCTGGCACGGGACTCACCCAGCACAGCAAACAGGGGGCAGTAGCTTATGCTGAGTAAGTGGACAGGCACATAAAGGGGGTTGGGCTTATCACGTAGAAGAAGCTGTTCTGAAGGAGGGCTGCTCTGGCTGTGCCTTTGAATGAACCCTTGGTTGTGTTACCTAAATTAAATGAGCCTAGTCTCTAAATTCTGGGTCATCATAATCACAATATAAAAAGAGAGATATATGGCTGAACAGTGTGTGGCATCCCCTTTGATCCAGCACTGGGGAGGCAGAGGCAGATGGCCTCTGAGCGCAAAAGTCAGCCTGGTCTAGCAAAGTGAGTTCCAGACAACCAAACACTATATAAAGAAACCCTGTCTCAAAAAAAAAGAAAAAAAAACAAACAAACAAACAACAAACAAAATACCAAAGAAGTGGGGGGGCAGCTTCACTGTTGGAAAACTTAAGAGAATGTCTGGTATAATTTGAATATGTAAATCAGCTTTCAACATTACATTTTATAAAACCAACTATGGAAATATGCATTTCTAAGAAAAACCTGGAGTCCACACTGAGGTATATTCTCAGTACAAGACATACAGAAAGCTCCAGAAACAAATATGCACTACTTTATGAAGCTTAGATGCTGAGATGCTACACCTTGGATATAGAGCGTAATAAAAATAAAAATTAATTTAAAAAGCTAGTAAGTTAGCGTGTGTGTGTTCATGTGTGGTATATACATGCACTGAGGTGGCATATGTAGAAGTCAGAGGGTTTGCGAGCTGGAGTCCGTTCTCCCTTCCTATTACACATGTTCTGGGGGACTGGAACTCAGGTTATCGGGTTTAGCAGGGCCATCTTTTATCTATCAGAGCCATCTTGTCAGTCTCCTAAAAATCAGTTTCAACTCTTAGAGTTTTTTTTTGAGGAGTAACCACTAGGGAAAAAAGTTTAAGTTTCGGAGCAGGTGGGTGCATTGGTCATCTCTTGCGTCAAGCCTGTTTAGTTTTTCTTTTCTGTCAACGTTTCCCGTATGCTAAGTCCAATCTTATAAATCTACACATGTAAAACTACACCACAGGGATTCACAGCCGAAAAACAATACCACCCTACAATCGTATACAGGGTAGAGAGGGCTGGCAGGCAGGAGTGGCCGCAGTACTGTTGATGGCTTTACCGCTCACAGGCCCTGGGCAGTGCAAGGGTCACACTGCACCTGTAATTCTACAAGCAGCTCTGGCTCTGATTCTCAACACTATACGGTAATGGCGCAACCTCTCTGGGGACTCTGAGGCTGGTGGCTGGGACTTCGAGGGGGATTCTCTGTTTTAAGTGGGACTGTTGTGGGGGACCCAAGACTTGAGTGTTCTCTTTCAGGGCACCTGGCTTCGAGGCCTTTGCCTGGTGGTGGTCACCAGGCCTTGCGGAGGCAGGGAACTGGACTGATGCCTGAAGGGCCCAGTGTACCAGGAGGAACAGATACTAGGCGTGAGCTGGTGTGGCAACCTGTTGCGTCTCGGAAGGGAGCCACTAGGGAAGCTGCCCCCAGGTTAACCCCAAGCTCCACTATGGAGACAATGCCGAGGCGCTGCACAGTAGAGCAACGGACTTGGCCCGGGTTCTGAATTCTTCCCCAGCACTCCCTCCTGGGCCTGGGGCCAGAGCCCAGGGCAGGGCAATTGGAACTACTAGTAAGACCGTACTTTTGAGTCTTCCCTCAGCCCCCACTGGGTCATGCACGTGGCTAAAGCTTTTTACTTCTGCCTTCTAAGTGGCCTGTTTTGTTGAGGTTCTAAAGAAGTCAGTATTGTGCATCTGTTTTGGGGAGATCTTTTGATCCCAAGTCTACGAGGGACCTGGTGTCTTGGGTTGGGTACAGAGCCCTACCTTCACAATGTCCTCATTGATATCTTGGGGTCGCGGCCCAGCTCAGGCCCGGCCCTCTCTTTGTAGTGAATGTCCTTGATGATCCGGGCCTCCGGGATCCGAGTGCTCTTCGGTCATCATCGTGGGGCTGTGGCACCTTCAGGGGAGGAGCACCCGGAAGCTTGTAGCTGGTAGCCGTTGATAGTCCTGGGATAGCAGGACTAAGCTTGGGGTCTCCAGGACTGGGGTGCCCCTGCTGGCTAAGGGCTAGTCCCCACCTAGCATGCTGGCTGACAGCTGTCCTGAATAACTTCAGCGGGGCCTCTGGTGGAATGCTGCCGGTGGGCACGCCAGCTTAAAATTAAGACTGGATGGCTTCTAGCACTTAAAGGGGGCCGAGCCACTGGCTCACGCGAGAGGAGAGCTGGCTCCTGCCAGCCTCTATGGCCTGGCCTTCCCGGTATCTGTGGATGGCGGCTGAGCAACCCCATGGAGTCCCTGGAATTTGCTGGAGGCACTGAGGCTCCTCCCAGGATCAGCTGTTCAAGAAGGGAGGTGGGTTTGTCCTGGCTCCTGTTTGCTAGCTGCTAAGTGACCTGGCACACGGCCCTTTCTTGGCCGCCAGACCCTAACTGTGAACAGTGGACACCAGAAGGAAGTCAGATAATGACTATCAAGGCCGCTTTATCACTGTGGGGAAGACGGGTTTTGTGGGGGATTTTCCTGGGGGGAACTGGAAAAATGTCTCTTGAAGTATCCCTTAGATTAGTGATAATGTAGGGTCAACTCACTGTGCACTTGTTGTTTTATTATTAAAAAATTAAAATTAGTATTTTATTTCCTCCTTGTGGTGTGTGTTGTGTGTATGTGTGGTGTGTGCATGTCCATGTAAGTGAGCAGTCCACAGCATATATGTAGTATGAGTGGAAAGAATCTGTACTCTCCTTCTGCCATGTGGGCTCTTGGGATTGAACTAAGGTCATCAGGCTTTGTGGCAGCACCTTTAACTCGCTGAGCATATATATATATATATATATATGCCACAACAGTCTTTGAGTTTTTGTAAGCCTGGAAGGGAAGAATTCACCCCAGGGCACAGGTAGGGCTGGTAAACAGTCAAGGCTTTATTTTTAGCACCCCAAGAGGATAAACCAGATAAGTGCTTCTGCAGAGTGGCAGGAGACCTGTCCTTACCATCTGTGACTTGTAAGTCCTGTGGTCCTGCCCATTCCCTCCCTCCCCGGCTTAACCCTGGAGCAGTCCGGGTGGGGTCCTAGAATTGATGGAGGTTTTTTAGTCACCCTTGCTCACTTCCAACCTGAGGATGGGGAAATCAGGACTATGTGTGAATGCTCTGAGAGTTGACAAGTTTACTAGGGAAAGCACGCCATGATGGGTGGCCTCCAGGGAGGTGCTGATCCTGCTGGAAACCCGCAGGAGGTCGGCTTTGTTGGCTTTCTTAGGATTGTGCTCTTCCTACTTTTAGTTAGCTTGGCTGTTGTGGGACCCAGTCACAAACCTAACTCCCCTTTATCTTCCCTAGTGTTCCTGCCTCCCATTGCAGGCTTTAGTGTAACGAGCCTCTGAGTGAGCTAATGTCACCATCTTTCCTACTGAAGCTGGCTTTGTTCACACTGACCCAGAAGAGACCAACACCTTGGTGCTGTTCTTCCTGCTCTGGAGCAGGTCTGTGGTTTTTCTTCTTGAAAGGGGAGTCAGTGGACTCCAGGTGGGGTGGGGCTGGGGATAGAGAACGGCTGGGAGGGGGGTTGTTCCAGCTCTCTATGTGCCAGGGCTGCCACCTTGGCATGGCCCTGGTTCCCAGCCTTCTCAGGAAGCCATCCCCCAGTGGGGTGGTCTTCTGGACGTACTTCTCTCGGGTCATTCTTCTCAAATTATCTTGTCTCCAGCATAAGGGAGGGATGATGGAACCCTGGAGGCTGGCAGGGCTCATGTGTCTGGTTTATCTACGCATTCATTCAGGACTCAAGTTCTGGGATTAAGTGGTAGATTTGTTGCCTGCCCCAAGGATCTGGGATAGGACACACTGATTGGAAGCTGATGGACTTTTCTATAGCATGGCAACTGATCTAAGAGTGATGTATAGAGGCGCAGAGATGGCGTTTTTCCCTGACGCCCACTGGGAAGTCTTTTGGCAGGTGGCTGTAGTTAGGCTCTGGAGGATGAGAGTAGTAGAAAGCCCTTTAAACAGACCAATGTGGGTTAGGAGGGTGGTGAAGTGTGGCACACTGGAGAAGGGGTGGATAGATAGTGGTATCTAAGGGGGGGAGGTTGCGGGACAGGGGCAGAAGCTGCAGCCTCAGTGTGAAGCATCCCAAGCTGTCATGCAGAAGGACACACACTTATTTATCTAGAGGCAGATTATGATTTGGATACGAAGCAACCCCCTGCAAAAGGCCCGCGCAGAGGCCCGGCCCCCAGCTGGTGGTTCTGCTGAGAGATTTGGCTGACTTTGAGGGGTTCGAACTCCATCAGTGAGTTCATCCCTCAATGAATTTCTAAGCTGCTAGGAGGTGGGGCTTGGTGGGAAGGAAGTAAGCTAGCCTTGGCCTAAGCTTTTCAGAGCACTTTTCCAAGACCTAACCTTCCACCCCTTGGCTTCTGGCTGCCGTGGGAGTGAGCAGGTGCCGGCTCCACAGAGCTCTTCCACCCGGGATGTTCCCTTGCCGTTTTGGTCGCTGAAAAGGGACCAACACAAAGTGCCGTGGAAACCACTAACGGCATGTACGAGGTTTATTATTTTATTATCATCAGAAGGTCACTGGTTCTCACAATATAGGGTAGGTGGGAACTGGGGGAAGTCTGAGGTAAGAAGGGTGATCAAAAAGCTGGAACAGGGACTGGGGATACAGCTCAGTTGTTAGAAACCCTGGACTCCATCCGCATCAATGCATAAAACTGCCATAGGCTCAGCCAGCAATTTCCAGCATTTAGGAGTAAGCAGGTGGAGCATCAGGAGTTCAAGGTCATCTTTGCTACAGAGGAAAAAAATCGAGGTCACTAAGCATGAGACTTGTTTCAAAATAAATAAATAAATAAATAAAATAGTAAAATTGAGGCAGGATTTTATCATCTACTGCAGTTATAAAGATGCAGAAATCATGTAACTTCAACAATATAGGGATTTCTCTCTTTCGCTGCAATAGGCAGTTTGGCTGATCATGCTGGCTACTTCATGGACCAGATATCGGAATTGTCATTTTGTCTTTGCTCTTACTTCCCCAAAGTTACCTCCAGGGCATAGGTGGAGGCCTCAGCCATCACATCTGTGTCTAGACAGGAGAAATGGCCAGGAGGAGGGCCGGCGCTGTCAATGGAGTCAGTCCCATTCGGCTTTGCCTAGAAGCCCCACTCAGCAGCTTTCTTTAATTTTATGCTTTGTGTCTGTCATTGGTAACTCTCTAGTCACACAGGATGGGATTGTAGATTTTGTAGCTTCTAACACATTGTCACTTCCCTAAAAAGACAAATGTTAGGTAGCTAGAAAAACTGCTCTGTCTCTTAGCAGTCACTGGAAGTCTTTCATGCCCTGCATAGGTCCCTAAGATCTCCAGTCCCAGGAATGCGTTTATTCATAAAGGCATTGAGAGAAAGAGAATGCTGTGGCTTAGCTACATGTGGATTAGTATAATCTGAGTCTAGCTTGGACTCATCACTGCATCACTGGTGAAAGTGAAGAGATGATCAACTGTGGACTGGACACCTCCAAAACTGTGAGCCAAAACAAGCCTTTCCTCTTTTCAAGTTGATGACCTTGGGTTGCTGTAGAGAAAGTGGAAAGAACACAATGACGAGAGAGAGAAGGGATCTTGCCTTTCCTGAGGATGATTGTATCTGTTCTATTTCAATAGGCTGGGTAGACCTCCTACTAGGAGGTTGTCCAAGGCCTATGAGGCTGGAATTATTGCAGGAAAAAAGGCTTTTTGTTTTTCATGCAGAATCTTTAGAACTGGGGCAAAGGGCTTCTGATGTCTCCCCCTATCTGGCTTCTAAGGCCTGTGCCTTCAAAGAGAAACCATAGTATGCCACGGTTGAAGAGACCCAGCTTTCCCATTCCATAGATAAAGAAATTGAGGTCCAAAGTCTTGCTGATGGAGGGAGGAAAGAACTTGAGATTTGAAGACAGAACTGTCATGATCCGTGGAGTAGTCACTGTCCCCAAACTCACTGATGTCATGACTTCATAGATGTCCTACTTTCCTACCGAGAGACTGAAAAGGCTTGAATTGTTTTCAAAATAGTAAAACAACAAAGTCCTAGGGTCATCAACAGGGACCCACTGCAGAGACAGGTGGGTGCACTGAGTCAGAATAGGCTTGGAGTCTTGCTCAGTTCCATAATTTGACTGTGACCTTTGGTAACAACACTATAGTGGAAGATAAAAGAAACATGTCTAACATGTCTTGGGAGAGATGGGTTTGGACTGGGAAGAGATGACTGAAAGAGACCAAAGAGAGTTTGTCGGGTTACTGAAAGGTTACAAGTGTGTCCAACCCACGGTCACATGCGACTGAGGAAAGATATAAATGGACAAAATCTAGATCTAATGAAGTACTGCAAGGTTGGTTTGGTGGAGTTTTCTTTCATCACTTGATTGCATAGTTTTTACATATGAGCTTTGACACAAATGTCATGTCACAGTGTCCAACGGTTGACTAGGAAGATGCGATGTATTCAGTGGTAGACTTTAAACTTCAGAGACAGTCCAGTGCTCCTGACTCCTAATAGGGTTGTTGGGTTATGACAGCTGGAAGGCCTGTTGTCCAATGTGACAAGGAAGAACTATATCCAGAGCAAGCTGCTCCAGAGAAGGGTAAGCCAGCGCTGTCCATAGGGCAAGAAGGCAGTGAACTGAGTGGGGAGCCAAGGGCAAGAAAAGAAGAGGGAATGGAGCTCCTTCAGGTCAGTTAGCACCTCCTTACTTTAGAAGACCGACAACAGAATTTGCCAAATCCATAGAATAACAAAAAGAAGAGCCCTTGGGAAGGAAGAATCAGGAACGGAGGATAGTGCAATGACCTTGAGGTCTGTACAGCTTGTGATTGGTGGCATCTGAGCTTCCCGATGCTAACCATTCCCCAGGTGGAAGTGACCGGGACAAAGGCCCCCGGCCAGGCAGCCACCATCATTGTACTCATGTTCCAAAGGTGTCAGGGTCCGTGCTAACTCCGGACCTCAATTATTTCTACAACACCCAAACATAAACTATCTCTTTCTTGACTGGTGTGGAGGAGATAGAAATAAAGACATCATCGGCATATTTCATCTGAGGGAGATTCTCTCAGAGATCTCATGATGATCCTGAGTTCACATCCTGAAGAATTTCTCTGTTTTTATTCTCCAAACAGCCTTTATACCAAAACTTAACTTAGGGGAAATACATTAGCATTCTGTCTCCCTAGGCAATCAGGTGAATGGCTTTTTGCTCAATGGCCCACAATTACCTGTGTGCTGTATATGCTAGCTGTCACATAGGCTTAAATCAGCATTTCTACCAGACATCCTCTAAAATTACAAAGAAAGGAGCAAAAACATCCTGACTCATAGGGGCAGTGACAGCCTGTCTGGTAGGATACAAGACCCATCTCAGGTGTGGCCTATGGCTTGATGGCTTGGCTGCCATGCCATATAGAAATATGGGTGTACACAAAGGTTCCATAACCTTCCCTAACAGTGTCACCAGCTACAGGGACCAAGTGTTTCAACCACTGAGTCTGTAGAGGACACACCTCATCCCAACGATGAAAAGGTGTCTTATAGCATGGGGTCCTGTGGTTCCCCTAACATAGAAGCTGGCTCCCACAAGGCTCTGCTGGCCCATGGTACTAAAATAAACCTCACAGGCTTCCCTGC
>CAWTZC010001966.1:0-14896 GCA_963919715.1 Microtus obscurus | reverse complement strand
TGATGGAGGTGGGTTTTGTAGACATCTATCTGTTGCTTTCATTGGTTAACTAATAAAGAAACTGTCTTTGCTCTCATAGGACAGAAAATAGGTAGGTGGAGTAGACAGAAACAGGATGCTGGGAAAGAGAAGTTGAGTCAGGAGTCACCAGGAGCCCACACTCCAGAGAGACGAGGCTGTGAATCTCCCGGGTAAGCACAATCTTTTGGGGTGCTACACACATTGTCAGAAATGGGCTAGTCCAGGTGCAAGAGCTAGCCAATAAGAGGCTGGAACTAATGGGCCAGGCAGTGTTTAAAATGAATACAGTTTCCGGCGTAATTATTTCTGCATGGGCTAAACCATGTGGCTGTCGGGTGCGGGGAGGACAGCCTCACCATTCTATTTCAACAAATTGCCCGCCCAGACGCGATGGGCTAAAAACTTGAGAGAGCTTAATTTTAAACAGAGAAAAAAACAGCTTAACACAGAGTTTTGTTCTTTTCTTGGTGGCGTTGTAGAGAGATTTTGATTCAGCAATAGCAGCAAAAATGTCATTTAAAAAGGGCTGTGCCGCCATTGCAATCTCTGTCTGGGTTCCTGTGAGAGACAGAGCTAGAAGGGAGACACAAAAGCTCTATGGCTTCGCTTGATGATAATGGTCTGCTGTGTGCCTGGAATTGTGCCCAGCTCAGGCACACCAAATGGCTCTGGAGCCAGGAGCTGCTCAGTCAATGCTGAACTGTGCTGGTCTCAAGCAGGAACTACCGTAATTACTGTGATAACAGCACACTTAAGGTTTAGACTCTGACAGGACACTTCAGGCAGTACCGTATTACCCCTACATGGCAACTTAAGCTTTTAAGAAGTGCTTAACATTTTAAGAAATGCTCCTGGATAGTAAAAAATGTAAAGATTCACAATAAAACAGATTCAGACAGACACTAAATGGATCACAGTGTTGGATGAATGTACGTAGGTTTGAGAGAGAAATAAATATATTATATAGAGAGAGAGAGAGAATAAAGTTAATGCTTTTAAAATTAAAAAGGAAAAGTCTTTTTAAAGAGAATAGAGTACAGATAGTGAGTTTAAAAAAATAAAGAAAAAAATAAGCCACGTAAAAATGAAAAATTCACAGAGAGTCTGGATTATGTACATTGTGTTTTCTTTAAAATTTTTAATTGTAAAGGAACTAAGTACAGAGAGACATTTCATTATAAGGTCTGCCAAGCTGAACCAGAATGGATATATGTTTATTACGGGATTAAATTTGGGTCTAAGGATACGATGGTTCGGAGAGGGTCTTCTTTTGTTTTCGCAGAGGACCAGACCTATGGATTGCATCTATTCCGATTTGGTATGATAAATCACGCCTCCCTGAAAGGTTGCTGTGAAAACACCTCAAAATTACTTCACTCAACTGCCAACTAAGATGACCCTGACACACAGGTTATACCATGGAAGACCTAATTAATGATGCCCCCATTCAGCAGGAAGCAGTTTAGAGAAAAAGCTGCACCCATGTGTTCCCAAATATTGATTATATATGCTCTCACATTTAAAGGGGGATATGTTAGTAGATATAAATAATTTGCATTGGTGTGGATTTTAATAATTTTGTTATATGTATATGTATTTCTGATCTTGATCAAGGTATTGTGATTGTGTAGTTCATTTTTAAATTGTAATGTATAATTAGAAAATATAGGTTGCTGATGAATAATCATAAATAATAGTCAAGTTTATAGTCATGTTAGATTCTATGAGATATATTTCAATTAGATAGACATTCTTTCTATATCTCTAAAAGATTGCAGAATATGGCATTTAAAGTGTTTTTAAGAATTTAGGACTTTTCATGACAATGAGACACGCTCTTGCTCCTGGCAGCACCAGTCTACTTCAAGAGGAAGATGGGCATCACGCAGGATCATTATGGAGCTTGATAGCCATTTGGGCAAGACCTGTTCTTGCCTGGACTGATGCATAAACTGGACACAAAGAACCCAAAGAGAGAGACTGCTGAACTTGCCTAAAGGTGAGATGGTCTTTCAAGTCTTGATTCATGAAAGAGTCTACGAGACATTCTGTAGGATCTAGGATACAGCAGAAAATGACTGAACTGTCTTGAAATTTCCTGCTTCATGGAAATGTCTGCTGGATACTAGGCCTGAGGCCAAAGATGGATGCCCAACGGTACAGAGGAACTTCTTTGGGTGACTGTCCAGGCAGTAAGATGTCTCTGTCATTTCTAGAGTTTGGATTTCTGTTTCATTTAAATAATTTTATATCCTTCTGGAGCCTTTATTGAGTTGAAGAATAAATAGATAGTTATAGTTTTCCTTAGTTATGATAAAGATAAAATAGGATATAATTATTGTAACTGTAATTCTTACTTGATAACTGTTTTGTTATATGTGATTTACTATGTTAAAGTTAAAGCTTTTCTTTTTGTTTAAACAGAAAAAGGGGGAATGATGTAAGGTGGGTCCCTTATCAATCTGTTGATTTCATTGGTTAAAATAAAGAAACTGCCTGAGCTCATTGATAGCCAACCCTTAGTGGTGGAGAAAACAGAAGAGGATTGTGGGAAAGAGAAGCTGAGTCAGGAGTCGCCATGATTTTCCCACTCCAGACAGACACAGGCTAGAATCTCCGGTAAGCACACCTTGGGGTGCTAAGCACACCTTATAAGAATTGGGCTGAACCAGGTGCGAGTTAGCTAGGAAGAGCTAGCCACTAATGGGCCAGGGCAGTATTTAAAAGATTACAGTTTCCGCGTAATTATTTCGGGCGGTTAAGCCATGCGGGAAGTGCCGGGTGCCGGGACTCAAACCGTCGCCCTTATTTCAACACTATCTGATCTTTTAAAAAATGCGAAAAGCGGGGGCACGAGCCCAGATCCCACCTAGACTACAAGCACTTTACTAACAGAGCTCTAGCCCCACAGTGCTGCAAGTCTTGTGGCTTACAATAAGTTTCCTTGCACCATGGACCTGCTTGCAACTTGGAGATACTGTTGATGAGTGTTTTCCAGCTGGTCTCCAGCCAAGTAGGATGTTTGACTTTAGCAAACCTTTTTCCATGAGGTTTTCCCTTTACCAAGGTTGTTTCACTATTTTGGCTACCTTGGCTCTAGTTACATTTCATTAGCTAGAATATCTTATCCTCACGGCCTACCTACCTGTGAGGTAGGTAGATCGATACTTTTATGCATTTGAAAGACAACTATTCATAAAGTCTAATTGTCATAAAATGGATTGTAACAAATAAGAACAGAACAGGGACTCTTCTGGATGGGCGGTGCCTCTTCCGGCGTAACACAGCTGCATCCTGTATGATCGCCACTGTTGCTTCTACATCAGGAGCATGAGCTCTGTTTTTATGGACTAAATTCCGGTTGGAGGTATTCAACTCTATGTTTGCAGGGCTGTGGGGAACGGGAAACCCAGGGCCCCAGGCTTTCTAGGCAAGAACTAGCCAGAATCGGAACTGTTATGTCTCACACATGGATGGCAGCACCCCAAATGTGCCACTCCTAAATTTAATATTTGATGGTGAGAAACTTGCTTCCCTCCCAGAAGTCTTTTCATACATGGAAATACTGAGGACTGCATGACTCACATGGCAAGACAGAAAAGCATTTCTTGAGGAAAGGACAAGAAGAGTAAGGGATTTGGCTTTTCCAGCAGTAATATTCATGCTGACTTAGGGTTTGGTGCCACGCGCCTTTCTTTGAGTCTCAGAGGAGAGAACCAGAATAAATAATAGTAAAGAGAGTCAGAGATCCGAGTCTAGAAGAGAAATTTTCAAAGGCAATTCTAGCTTTACTTCAGTCTTGATGGATGATCTTCCACAGGCAGCCTGGGTGGTTTAAGCAGTAAAGAAGATGATGACACAGATAGCACTCAAGATCAGAGCCTTTGGGACAGTAACGCGCAGAGAGAGATTTTCCAAGTGGGATTTGCCCCTGCCCGCTCAATTGTGGTCATGTACTTTATGGCTTTGGGAATGACCATGGACACTAGCACGGGTCTCAGTGCTGTAAGAGGCGATGTGTGTCCTATGAAGCACAAGCTGCAGCTGTATGACTTCCCAGGGTGCCAAGCAAACTGCTCTTGATAAGTCTCCTGTGGCTTCTAACTTTTACCCCAGTCATGTGTTTTTCCTTGTCGAGCACAGCATAATTTCCTTTACAGTTGCTGGTACTGACCACATCCACCTTTTAAAAACCTGCTTTTTTAAACAAACTGGCTTTCTTTCAGCTCCTTCGCATGTGTATCTTTCCATTGGGCTGCTTTCCCTTCTCAATGCTCTCAGTAAACACCTTTCTGCCAGTTTCAAAATATTAACACTGCCTGGAATTCTTGGTCCCTTTGGCTTATCCTTCAACACATTTTCTACTGAGGAACTTATACACTTGTCCCTTTCGGTTACCATTAAAGCCTTTGAAAGGAGAACAGTGTAGTCGTTGATCACCACTGTCTCCCCCACTGCAGGAAGATGATGACAGTCCCTGGAGAAAAGGAGCAGGGGTGCTACTACACCAAATGCTGTCCACCTTTCTACTGGCTGCAATGAACTGCTGCCAACCTCTGCAAGGGCAATTTTAAATCATTTTAAGAGAGCACTTCATGCCGGGCTGTGGTGGCTCATGTCTTTTATCCCACCACCACTCAGAGGCAGAAACAGATGGATCTTGTAGTTCTGAGACCAACCTGGGCTACAAAGCACATTCCAGGACAGATTCCAAAGCTACAGAGAAACACAGCCTCAAAAGATCAAAAACAAAAAACAAAAAATTAAGCAAGACAACAAACAAACAACAACAAAACAAAAACCCAAAACAAAGCTAAACAAAAGAAAACTTTTTTTTACTTCACAGATTTGAAATAGGGACATTGGGCAGACAAGGCTTGAGGAAGGAGTAAATTGCTTCAAGTGTTGTAAGAGCTGTTTGCTTTTGAAATAATGACACTACTGGTTATATGTGTTAAGATTTTCAGCCAAGGATTTGAGATTAATCACACTGCAGTGTTTAGTTAAAAAGGATTGGGAGCTTCAGATGGACTCTGAGTGGGTCATCTGAATATATAATGGTAAAAGTTTATGTGTGTGGGTATTTTGTTTATACTTGTATGTATCATGTATGTGCCTGTTGGCCAGGCTATGTAGAAAGGAGTGCTGAATAATCCTGGAAACAGAGTTACATAAGATTGTAAGCCACCATGTGAGTGCCAAAATTGAACTCCACATCCTCTGCAAGAGCAAACAGTATTCTGGCACAAGGTCATCTTGCCAGCTTTGACCAACGTTTTGTTTATGAAAGTGTTACTATGAAGGGAAGAGATTATAGCAGGTGGGGAAACCTCATCAGAATACTTATATTCTACAGAAAAACATTCAATAAAATACATAACCCCTCCCCAAACAACAAAGGTAAGGGTATTTGAGTTGAGCACCTAGAGAACTAAGGTAGGTAGGAGAAGAGTTGAGAGACACAGGTAGGAATAGGCCAGAAGAGCAGAGTTAGCAAACATCCCCTTCGGACAGGCCTTGGTCTCTGACCTCAGCTGCAGGTGCTTGTGCTAAGTTGCACAATTGCTGTTCGGGATAAAGAACTAGTTTAAGTGGCTTTGAGTCCTTCCGTAAAATGGCCAAAAAGATATGCGAGTAGAAGCAGACTCATGTGGTTAGAGGCTGTAGCATTATTAAATAGTGTGGCACTTTCTAAACGCTTGTTCTGAGATTCAGGAACCAATCCAAATGAGCCCTGACCATTGCAGGCCCTCGCACATTTTTTAATCACCTTGACCTAGAAGATGTGAAGGGATTGAACAGGGAAGCAACAGTGATTAATTTCAGTCTGGGGTGACTGGGGATTTGAAGCCCATCTGTGGGCATCCAAACAGAGACAGATTTCTAGTAGGTAATCAGAGCACATATTAGATGCATTGGAGTAAAAGATAAAGATCTGTAAAAATCATATGATCACCAATGAATTGTAGACGGGAGAAAATATAGGATAGACACAGAGCAAATCTGCATGGTGGTAAACCAGGAAGAATGAGAGTTTTATGTTAACTCTCTCAGTGAAGAAAGAGAGTTCTACAGGTTATTGAGTCAAGAGAAAGTCGGGTATTTTCTTTAATATAAACCTTCATGGTTAAAGAACACATGCATCTGTAAGTCATTTTTTCTCTCAATCCTGAAGTTTTCAAGTATCACGGAATAAATTAGGCAAATACTTTGACTTTACCTCCTATAACTTATTGGATGAAAATGACTGTTACTTTATTCCCGACCCTCATATTGAGAAAAGAATGAACTTGACAGAAAGAGGGAGGCTTGCAAGTCCTCTCCGAATGATAATGGGAGAAATATATATGGTGTGTGGAGAGGTGGGGAGCATCCCACATAATGAATCATATGCGGAAAGTAATAGCAGAGAATTCAATACCGTGCTTCTTAAACCTCAATAGTGTTTACTGTAAGTGATATTTTTAGGCCTTTCTTGCCCAGATATTTGTCATTCTGTAGTTGATTTAGAAAGAGATTCATGAAACATAATTATTTAAAGAAGGGCAGAGTGTTCTTTTGTCATGTCTATAAATCTTTCCTTATGTCTTCTGAGAACTCTGCTCTGGCTGCTGCCTTACGTATGTAACAGGAGTATACTCATGATACCAGTATTGTTAAGCCCCAGAACGCTTTCTTCAGTGTGGGATCACAACCAGAGACAAGTGTGTATTGCCAACTTCTGACCACACAGTACAAATACCATTAGGCTGGCACACTGACATCAGTTTAAGACTTTCTCCTTCTTCATATTTTTTATTTGCTGAGATAAATAAGAAAATTAAAACATAAGAGAGTAATTGACGCAACAACAGAAAAGCAGATTCTTGGAAGAAAATATGCATAGAAGATTTACTGGTGTAGACAATCAAAACATTAAAAGAGCATGTCCAAGCAGTTATCACTATGTTTTCATCCATTCTCTCTATTAGTCTAGATATTCCTCAGAACAATTTAAAATGAAGTGTAGATATTCCTCAGAACAATTTAAAATATAAATATAAAAATGTCACAAAGATGAGAGAATTTTAAAAACCTCATTGGCAGTCATGAGGGGCTGTGATGAAGTCCTTGATGTGTTCCACGACTCCTTCAATGAGATCATCTTACTCATTGTCTTATCTCAAGCTCTATAGCAGCAATTGTATATAAACAGAAAGTAACCTTCATGTTTCTAAACATTCAGGAGAAAGCCATCATTAAAGCTATCTGATTTTTTAGAGTGATGTATTTCCTGGTACATTAAAAAAATGTGGAATGGGCTTTAAAAATGAACTCCTACAAACATTGATAACTTCTTTTAGAAATGCTTTACTAAGATCAGCTTCATCAGTCCTCCACTCCCTGTAGAGGCTGGATTTTCTGGTTAGTAATTCGCAAAGACCCAGCACTTATCCCTTTGGACCAGATCCTTCCCTGAGTGTCAGTAAAGGGGCTTCTGCAGAGAGAGGCACTTCAGCACATTGGCTGCAGGCAGGAAAGGAACACCACTCTTATCCTCTCTATTATCAACCTTCCCCTTTTCTAAAAAAAACCTAAGAGACTTTGTAACATTTATAGTGGAGCCCCTCTCTGCTAGCATCTCAGAAGTCTGGGCTTTGTGTCTCATGGGACACAAGGGCCTCCTCAGATATAGTGTCGTATAATGATGAGGAAGGCCTAGAAGTCAGCCGGGTTTCCAAACAGTAAACCAAATCTCAGCTTAAACTTTTGGAGGAAACTAAATTTTCTAGCAGAGACATGAGAAATGCATTTTGATAAATGAAGCAAATTTTTAACATATTGCATAACATATATATATATATATATATATATATATATATATATATATAGTGTGTGTGTTTATGTGTGTGTGTGTGTGTGTTTTTGTGTGTGTGTGTGTGTGAGTGTCACACGCCACAGCACAACATGTGTGTAGAAGTCAAAGGACAACCCTGTCAGTTTCCTTTTGAGGTGGGTTTCCTGTTTGTCCAGCCTATGCCAGGCTATCTAACCTACAAGCTTCCAGATCTTCTCTGTCTCCATCTCTCACTTCCCCATAGGGCTACTTGTATTAGAGGGGAAGATACCATACCTAGTTTTCCATGTGTTCTGGTGATTTGAACTCTGGCCTCAAATTTGAATATTAGGCGTTTAATCCCCTGTCACTACTTCATCCACTGAGCCTTCTCTTTAGCCTTTAAACGTCATTTGGTAGGATGGAAATCAGATCTTAGAATATGCTTTGATTGCATGTTTGAATTTTTTCACTCTTTACTCAAATTAGGACCACTCCAGTCTGCCTTCTGGTATGTCTGCCATTTGAAATGATAGCACTAAAGTATTTAACTCTGTTTATTTGTTATTTCTGTTTTGTTGACAGCATCTTTTTTAGAACAGGATGCAGTCTGGTTGGAACGACTAAGTCATAGCAGATTATTAAATTGTAGACGTATTAAAGGCTCATCCTATAATTGCTTTGCATTTCCATCCACTCTTCTAGGTCAGTCTCCACGCAGGTCTGTGGTTTAGTAGGTACATATTTTGTGTTTGCTTCTAGCCTGGAGCTCTTCTGGTATCCACAGGGCCATGTTTGTATCCAGATCAAGTTTTCAGAATGATGTTTATGATTAGGTTACCAAGCCTTTATTCTTATTGTGGCTCTCGAGTATAAACACTGTTTTTGAGTAATGAGGTTGATGGGAACCAAATTCATGTAGTAGTTGATTTTGTCCTCTATGGCTTAGTGTGCCACAATTTACATTTTGGGTAAGATGGCTGCTCGCTTTCAACTGACAGACCGAACCCCTTGCCTCAAGAGATCCTTTGTGTCTTTGGCTCTGACTCTTAGAGGAAAAGTAGAGTCTGGTTCTCTGGTTTTAGGAAAGGGGCAAGTGTTGCAAACAAATGTGTCACACACACACAAAATACCAAACTCTGTAAAATATTAAATTTACTTTGGTCATTTGTGAAGTTGCCCTTTCAAAATTTTTGCCTATTTTTGCTGTTCAACTTTAATAACAGGGGAAGGGGCAAACTGGACAATTTGTAAGATCTGTAAATTGCAGTTCAAAATAGAAATGCTGCTCTTTCTCAGAGCAAAGTCCTTTAGTACTTTTAAATCTGTTGGCATTTTATGCTCTCTCCATGTGGTTTGTTCAAGAGAAGAGGTCACTGCATTAGCCATGCAGTAGGGCAGGCAGTGTGCAATCTTGTGCTGATGCTGGGTGGTTGCAGAAAGTTTACATTTTCAGTGTGTGATTTCTCATGAGTGAAAAGAGAGAGAAATTTAAAGAGGCAAATAGACATCTTGTTGTTTTTTTTGAATATAGACGCATCTTCTGGGAAAATGGGCGTCTGCAGCTTTTATGCTTTCAACAGGCAGTTGGAAGGACCTCCTACAAACTAAACACTTGGGGAGCAATGTGGAGTCTTAAATATTTGCAAATCGGGCAACCCTTGCACACAGAAATAAATTATGGCAATACAGAGAAAGGGCTCTTAGATAGTGAAACAAAGCATATCTTATGCATGCATATCTTCATCCTAGCCTGCAGTAATAACACATCATAGACAGGTGGTTTGAAAACAAAAATTTATTTCTTACATTCACAGATGATGAGAAGGCAAAATCAAGGTGCCAATTCAGTAGTGTTCTGTTTGAGGGCTTCTTTCCTCTTAGATGTATCTACTCATAGGTAAAAAGACAAGCTAGCTCTCAGGAACTTTTTCCAAAAAGGGACACTTCTCAAATTCATAAAGGTTATCATTCATAAACTTTATGAATATTTATGGATGGCATTGCTCTATGTAAATCAGAAATAAAGATGAAGGATACCATCCATAATGTAATCATCTCTTTAATATCATATTACTTTCAATAATGTAGTTTTAATCATGAATTGTGAGTATGTAAACATCTATCCATAGAATAACACAATTTTGAGTTTAACAGTCCTCAAAACATTCAGAAGAAAAAGTAGAGAATACAGAAATCATGAGTCTTGCTCAGGGTTATTCTTAGCTGTGGACCTCATAGTCTTTTTATTTTCTGTTTGAATTTACCATTGGATGTCTTATTAAAGTGAGTTTATGTTCTTATCTCTTCTTGCCTGGGCAGGTCATTCTATTATATTCTCTTTATAATGCTCTTAGTAGACAATTGTCAATGGCGGCCATAAATAAAATGCAAACAGATGGTAGACCACAGACCAGCTCTACTCAGAGACTGCTTTGCAGAAATGTATCTCCTGAGCACTTGTTTGAAATGCTCATTTTTAGGCTCTCCCTCTACTATTGACAGAGGCTTTTGTCCTTCCCAGTTCTGCAGTCTTTCAGTCCTAAAGAAACACACAGATTCTATTATATCCCGATTGCCTATTAGCCTGTAAAGCTTCTTGTTAACTCTTATATCTCACATTAACTATTAATTCTTGTCTGTGTTGGCAACATGGCTTGGTTACCTTTTATCAGTGAGGCATTCTCATTTGGCTTTCTGTGCTCCAGGGTGACTGCAGATTGAGCTCTTCTTCTTCCAAGATTTCTCCTGTTCTGGTTGCCCCACATATACTTTCTGCCTGGCAACTGGCCAGTCATCATTTTATTAAACCAATATAAGTGACAACCCTTATAGGGGGTACAAGACCATTGTCCCAAAGTACCCTACCTTCTCAGTTCAAACCGACGACATTTTGATCAGGTTCTGTAATCTGTTCTATGGACTTTAACTTTTACTTAGACTCCTTGACACAGTGTTCATTGACCTTTGGACCTTAGCATGTGTTAGGAATGCCTAGACAGTTTATGAAAAACACACTCTGCTCAGCCCCATACCCAAGTTTTAATTTTTAGGATGAGGAAAATTTGCAATTCCTAGATGCTGCTGATGTAGGTGACTTCAAGACCATACTTTGCTAACTACTTGCCAAATCAGCAACTCCTGTCTTTATGGCTGCAGATAGAAATCTTCTAGGCAACTCTTAAAAACATCACAGACAAGTGTTTTATTTCTGGATAAATTGTTGATTTTGAGTGACACTTAATTCTTTGGGACCTCTTTGCAGTTCTGATAAGCAACTCTCATTTGAAGCTACTTCCTATAAGATTTGAGACTTCATTTTCTGTGACTGGCTTTCTAGAAACTCCTCAAGGCTTCTTCACATAGCCATCTGTATGCATTCAATCAGTTATACAGTAGAAAGAGCCAATCAGAGTTGAAATATCTAATACATGACCTTGGGCATGTTATATCACCTTGAACGTTTAACAGTTGAAATGCTAAACCCTTGTGACCTGTCACTTGTGAGCAAAGTATTAGATATTTTCTATTAGATATCTTATTTTAGAAAGTCAATAGTTAATAATTTACAGTAAATATGATCACCTCACTTGTTTGTTTGTTTTGCTACATGAAAAAGGTGATAAATGTCTCTTTAATGCAAGAGGGAATGAGTCCTTGTGAAAATGATATATGTCATTTTAAGACAGGTATTTACTGGGTTATTAACCCTTAAAGATTACTACTCTTTAAATAAGCATAAGTCCAAGTTTCAGTGTAGAATATGTCAATCATTTTGTGATGTTTTACAAGGAAAATATTGTCAGCTTATCTAATGAAGAAATCTATGTTAATAATAAATATTTTACTCCAATATTTCAGCAGAAAACCTCCACACAACAGACAATCTGTCACTCTTTCACATGTAAGCATACGCTGCAAGAGTAGCAGAACTCTAAGTATCCTTGGGGAAGTCCTAATGTAGTCTACCCACAGGTGGGATGCTAGTGTCAACTGCCAGAAGAAGTAAATGACCACCCAAACTAGAACAGGACTCTGCTTTCGACACAAAATTTCTTGTTTACTGCTGGCCTGGTTAGCTTCAGCTATCAGCATAACAAAACCTAGACTTGTCTGAAAAGAGAGTCTAAGTGAAGAACTATCTAGATCAGGTGATAATGTAGACATGACTGTGGGTTGTTATCTCAATTGCTGACTGTTGCATCATGTATGGGCTAGGTCCTGACCCATGTAAGGGTGAAGAAGGCTAACTACATACCAAGCAAGCAAACAAGCAAACATCCATTTGTTTCTCTGTTCTGACTGCTATATGATTTGATTAGCCATTTGAGTGGCTCTGCCTTGACTTTCTCTCAATGATTACCAAAGCCCAGCTTTTGTAAGCTGAATAAACTCTTTCTTTACACTATGTCATCTCTTAAGAAATCTTGAATATAAGTCACATAACTTCAATTTATAATTATGATTACTTTAATCACTTTGGTATCTGATAATACATGTACATGTGACTTGATGTGTCTATTAGATTGTATTTAGATGCTATGTAAACATCTTGAGAATGTTTTAATTATGTGTGAGTGTGAATATGATAATCTGTTAGCATATGTATAAAGATACTAGGAGAACAATGTGTTGTTATTCCATAACTCTTTATCATATATCCTGCATTTAAAGAAAGAGTGGCATTCTCCCTTATGCCCTTTACAGACTGGGCTGAGAGAATGCCCCACATTCAGGACTGTGTTAATAATAGTAAACAAAAATATTTCCCCATTCCCAATATAATTTTGTGTTATCAAAGACTCTTTAATTACTTGTTGTTTTCTACACTGTTAAAAGTAAAAAGTTTTATCTCTTTTCTGAGAGCGCTGGTAATAATATCTTTCAATGTTAAATGAAGAACTAACCATGGAAGAAACAGGTGCCTAAAAAGAAACGTTAGATGTTAGCAATATGACTCAGTGAGTCTGTGTTGAGTTACCACACACTACATTCTCTTGAATATATTTTTTATAAAAGATCAGAAGCCCAGTGTTTACTCATTTAGAAATAAAGTTCATACAAGGTGAGTGCTGAACAAACAAAGACCTTATTTGCTACTTTCTGGAGTTCCTTTTCAAAAACAAGGGCTTGGATTGCTATTACAGAAAAATCAAATTTGAAATTATGTTTATTTTATTTTTTTCCATTTTTGAACAGAATGTGAAACTAGACGAGCATGTCATGGGATGTGCTCCTAGTTCTGTTTCTCAGAATGTAATGTCTCATGTGGAGCTCAGTTCTCCTTGAACACTACTATGAATCCATCATTCTGTGAAATTTCAGGGAGACACAAAATGGGATTTCTGGCACCTCAGAAAGACATTTGCCTATATAGTTTTAAAATCACGATTATTTAGAGTAAAATCACACAGTGGGAGCATGCAGATGGGTATATTCCATAGACAGAAAAGTGGTTCTTTCACTGGAAATGACATGCTAAAAGTTAAGGAGACACCACTAGCACCACAAAAGTCCACAAGCTTTAGCAACAAATTCATTGGCAGAACTAAGTATAATATTTACATATAAATAGTTCAATATAAGTGTAATGTGTAAAGTCTTACGTAAACTTTAACATTTTTTATCTCACAATATTTATCAGCTATTATCATGTTCATTTTTAAAAAATTATACTTTTATGTCTTCCCTATGATTAGCTATTGGGAAAATTCCACAATCTCTCTATCTTTTATCATTCACCTTGATATAACGGCTTATTGTAATTCAATTATTGTATGTTTACCACTTCATTATTTCAATTCTGTAACAACTTTGTAAGAGTCTATGAAGCAGATATAATGGAATATTTCAGCCCCACTTGGCCAAAATGTGTTAAATAATATTATGTTTATCTTCTGTGAGGAATAAGATATATTTTTGTGTGGAAGGGGAAGAAACAAGGAAAAAAAACAGAGAAAACAATATAGGAACACGGACTGGTTCAGTCATGTTTCCACTAAGGCCATAATAAAAACACAGTGATCAACACAACCTAGAGAAGGAAGAGCTTGGTTTATGGTTCTAGAGTTAAGTACATATGACAGAGCAAAGGTGTGGCAACAGGAGCCAGAGCTGAGGCTCAAGCATCTTGAAGTACACACAGGAAGGACGAAAGCCATATTGAAATAGTATGAGTTTTTAACCCTTCAAAAGCCCACTTCCCAGTGACACATTTCCTCCAGCTAGTCACACCTATCTACACAAACAGTGCCTCGAATTAGGGACCAAGTATTTAAACATCTGAGTCTCAGCTACATTCTCATTCTAAGCACCACAACTAAAGACAATGAAAGGGCAAAAATAGAAAATGGGGATTGGAGGGAGGCAGACTACATCTAGACATTTCCCGGGCAATCTTTCTCCTACACTCATATGTTGCTTGGTTTCCAAAGGAAGTAATTGGTGACACCAGTAACCACAGCCATTGCAGAAGATGATACTCCCAGCAATCTTGTCTTTAGGTCAGAGGCCAGAAAACTTCTTACTAGAACACACAATAAATATTTTAAACTTTTCTGATCAAGAGGCAAAATCAGGAGGTTATGCAGTACATATATAACCATTTGAAAATGAATATTTTAAAAATGTGAAAGTATTTTTACCTCATGGGTATAACAGAAATAGGAACAAGCTACATTAATCCTTTCCAAATCTCTGTCCTATATAAACTATACAATTAATGCTTGGTAGAAAATTAAATAGGCAGAGGAGATTTTTCAAAAATTTGTTATTTTTGGATCCTCAAGCACCACTATATTATTTCCTATTAAAGTAACTATTTTAAAGTCAGAACAGAATGACACTAAAGTTCAAGATACTCTTTGCACACTGTTTGCATTACTAAGAGAGGTGCACAGGAAGAGATGAATACAGATTTGCTAACAGTGGCAATGTAAACAGCAATGTGAAGTGTGATAGTAGGTAGAGAACTATTATCCATAGTAGCAGATAGGATGTAGTTCTTTAACTCTCAGTTATGAGATACTTTTAATAGTTGTTAAGTTTTGTTCACAAAAG
>CAWTZC010001964.1:0-28686 GCA_963919715.1 Microtus obscurus | reverse complement strand
GAACATGAGGTCCGAATTGGAAGGGCAGCCGGGAGGGTGTGTTCCGTTGTCTAGGTGGCCTGCCTGCCCTCGCTGCGGGCAGCGGCGGCCCTTTGTTCAGCGAGAACCCAAGCAGCACGGAGACCAGATCCCGGGTAACAGGAGAGACATCACCAGGGTGGTGAGTTTCTGACTGCGGCAGCAGCCCGGGACAGGGAACTCAGACGTTCCTCAATCCTCCTGCACTCTTTGGTCAGTCTGCAGAGGCTATATTGCCTGATACTTCCTCTCTATTCATATCCCACCCAGCTTGCATCCACGACCCTCCCCACCTCCTCTGACCCCCCGCCCCTCCTTGAACCACACAACAGCTCCCAGCTCAGCCTGTTTGGGCGCTGGGACAGGGTCCCAATTGGGAGGGCAGCCAGGAGGGTAGTAGCTCCTTTGTCTAGGTGGCCTGCCTGCCCTGCGGCAGCGAGGTCAGCCCCTTGTTCGCGAGACACCCAAGCAGCAGGGAGATCAGATCCGGGTGCCAGGAGAGACATCACTGGGCAGTTCAAGCTCAGCAGGACGGACCTTGCTTCCACACTGAAGAGATACACCCAGAGGCTCAGTCACAGCAAAAACTGGACCAAGACACCAGGCCTCTCTTGGCTTCATTTGAAAGAGGAGATGGGAAGGCGCCAATGCAAGAATTGGTCCAACAACCTGAAAGGCAACATGACATCACCAGAACACAGGGATCCCGAAATAAGAAGAATTGTACACCCTACTCCAGAAGAAGTAGAAGAAATCGACCCAAAAGTGAATTTTGAAGATAATAGAAGACCTTAAACAGGAGGTGAAAAACTGCCATAAACAATTAGAGATTACAAACAAAAAGGTAGAGGAAATGAATAAATCGCTCAAAGATACCCAAGAAAACCAAGAGAAACAAGAAAATGCAATCAAACAGGTAAGGGAAAATGGTTCAAGACCTGAAGAATGAAATGGAAGTAATGAAGAAAACACAAACCGAGGAAGGTTGGAGATGGAAAATCTGGGTAAACGAACAGGAACTACAGAGACAAGTACTACCAACAGATTACAAGAGTTAGAAGAAAGAATGTCAGACACTGAAGATACCATAGAGAAAATTAACACACTGATCAAAGAAAACAGCAAAACCAACAAATTCTCATCACAAAACATTCAGGAAATATGGGACACAATAAAAAGACCAAACCTAAGAATAATTGGGATACAAGAAGGAGAAGAAGTACAGCTCAATGGTTCACAAAATATATTTAATAAAATTATAGAAGAAAACTTTCCCAGCCTAAAGAAAGATATTCCTTTGAAGGTTCAAGAAGCATACAGAAACACCAAACTAGACTGGACCAGAAAAAAACATCTCCTGCCACATAATAATCAGAACACAAAACATCCAGAATAAAGAAAGAATATTAAGAGCTGCAAAGGAAAAGGTCAAGTTACTTATAAAGGTAAACCTATCAGACTTACTCCTGACTACTCTATGGAAACCATGAAAGCCAGAAGGTCCTGGATAGATGTACTGCAGAAGCTAAGAGAACATGGATGCAAGCCCAGACTACTATACCCAGCCAAGCTTTCGTTCACTATAAATGGAGAAAACAAAATTTTCCAGGATAAAAACAAATTTAAACAATCGTAGCCAGAAATCCAGCCTTACAGAAAGTAATAGAAGGAAAATCACAAACCAAGGAGACCAACAATGACCACAATAACTCAAACTTCTAGACACCCTTTACCAGCGCAACTAAAAGAAAGCAAACACACAAACCCTATGACTAAAAAAGTGACCAGAGTTAGCAACCACTGGTCATTAATATCCCTTATTGTCAATGGACACAACTCACCTATAAAAAGACACAGGCTAAGAGATTGGATACGCAAACAGGATCCAACATTCTGCTGTTTACAAGAAACACACCTCAACCACAAAGATAGGCACCTACTTAGAGTAAAGGGATGGGAAAAGGTTTATCAAGCAAATGGACCTAAGAAACAAGCAGGTGTGGCCATACTAATTTCTAACAAAAGTTGACTTCAAACTTAAATCAATCAGAAGAGATGGAGAGGGATATTTTATACTCATAACAGGAACAATTGATCGGATGAGGTCTCAATCCTGAATATCTATGCCCCTAATATAAAAGCACCCACACACGTAAAAAGAAACATTACTAAAACTCAAAGACGCCATCAAACCGCACACACTAATAGTGGGAGATCTCAACACGCCTCTTTCACCAATGGACAGGTCAATCAGACAGAAACCTAACAGAGAAATAAGAGAATTAATGGAGGTATTGAATCAAATGGACTTAACAGACATCTATAGAACATTCCACCCAAATAGGAAAGAATATACCTTCTTCTCTGCAGCTCATGGAACCTTCTCGAAAATTGACCACATCCTCGGGAACAAAGCAAACTTCCACAGTTACAAAAAATATCCATAACCACCTGTGTCTTATCAGATCACCACGGACTAAAGTTAGAATTCAACAACAATGCTACCCCCAGAAAGCCTGCAAACTCATGAAACTGAATAGTCAACTATTGACCCACACCTGGATTAAAGAAGAAATAAAGAAAGAAATTAAAGTCTTCCTTGAATTCAATGAAAATAAAGAATCAACATACTCAAACTTATGCAGGACACTTTGAAAGCAGTCCTAAGGGGGAAAGTTCATAGCCCTTAGTGCCCACTTAAAGAAAACAGAGAAAGCATACATTGGAGACTTAACAGCCCACCTGAAAGCTCGAAAAAAAGAGCAGACTCACCTAGGAGGAGTAGAAGACTGGAAATAGTCAAACTGAGGGCTGAAATCAACAAAATAGAAACACAGAAAACAATCCAAAGAATCAATGAAACAAAAAGCTGGTTCCTGGAGAAAATCAACAAAAATTGATAAACCCCCTATCCAAACTAATCAAACGGCAGAGAGAGAATCTGCAAATTAATGAGATCAGAAATGAAGGGGGACATAACCACAGACATAGAGGAAATTCAGAGAATCATTAGATCTTACTACAAAAGCCTGTATGCCACAAAACTGGAAAATGTAAAAGAAATGGACACTTTTTTAGATAAATACCATATACCAAAGTTAAATCAGGACCAGGTGAGCAATCTAAATAGACCTGTCAGTCGCGAAGAATTAGAAGCTGTTATCAAAAACCTCCCTACCAAAAAAAGCCCAGGACCAGACGGTTTCAATGCGGAATTCTACCAGAATTTTCAAGAAGACCTAATACCTATACTCCGTAAGGTATTTCACAATATAGAAACAGAAGAGTCATTGCCAAATTCCTTTTATGAAGCTACCATCACTCTGATACCAAAACCACACAAAGACTCAACCAAGAAAGAGAATTACAGGCCAATCTCACTCCTGAACATCCGATGCAAAAATCCTCAACAAAATACTGGCAACCCTATCCAAGAAGCACATTAGAAACATTATCCATTATGATCAAGTAGGCTTCATACCAGAGATGCAAGGCTGGTTCAACATACAAAATCTATCAATGTAATCCATCATATAAATAAACTGAAAGAAAAAAACCATATGATCATTTCATTAGATGCTGAAAAAGCTTTTGACAAAATTCAACATCCCTTTATGATAAAAGTCTTGAGAGATTAGGGATACAAGGGTCATACTTAAATATAATAAAAGCTATTTACAGCAAACCGACAGCTACCATCAAATTAAACGGAGAGAAACTCAAAGCCATCCCACTTAAATCAGGAACACGACAAGGCTGTCCACTCTCTCCATACCTCTTCAATATAGTGCTTGAAGTTTTAGCGAATAGCAATAAGACAACATAAGGGTATCAGGGGGATTCGAATTGGAAAGGAAGAAGTTAAACTTTCGTTATTTGCAGATGATATGATAGTCTACATAAGCGACCCCAAAAAACTCCACCAAAGAACTCCTACAGCTGATAAACACCTTTAGTAATGTGTCCGGATACAAGATCAACTCCAAAAAATCAGTCGCCCTCCTATACACAAAGGATATGGAAGCAGAGAGGGAAATCAGAGAAGCATCACCTTTCACGATAGCCACAAACATGCATAAAATATCTCGGGTAACTCTAACCAAAGAAGTGAAGGATCTATTTGACAAGAACTTTAAGGCATTGAAGAAAGAAATTGAAGAGGATACCAGAAAATGGAAGGATCTCCCTTGCTCTCTTGGATTGGGAGGATCAACATAGTAAAAATGGCAATCCTACCAAATGCAATCCCCATCAAGATCCCATTAAAATTCTTCACTGATCTTGAAAGGACAATAATCAACTTTATATGGAATAACAAAAAACCCAGGATAGCCAAAACAATCTTGTACAATAAAGGTACTTCTGGAGGCATTACCATCCCTGACTTTAAACTCTACTTAGAGCTACAGTAATGAAAACAGTGTGGTATTGGCATAAAAATAGAGAAGTTGACCAATGGAATCGTGTAGAAGACCCGGATCTTAACCCACAAACCTATGAACACCTCATTTTCGATAAAGGTGCTAAAAGTATACAATGGAAGAAAGAAAGCATTCTTCAACAAATGGTGCTGGCACAACTGGATGTCAACCTGTAGAAGAAGAAAATTGACCCATACCTATCACCATGCACAAAACTCAAGTCCAAATGGATCAAAGACCTCAATATCAATCTGAACACACTGAACCTGACAGAAGAGAAAGTGGGAAGTACCCTACAACAGATGGGCACAGGCGATCGCTTCCTAGGTATAACCCCAGCAGCACAGTCATTAAGGGCAACATTGAATAAATGGGACCTATTGAAACTGAGAAGCTTCTGTAAAGCAAAAGACACTGTCACTAAGACAAAAAGGGAACCCACTGACTGGGAGAAGATCTTCACTCAACCCCGCAGCAGACAAAGGTCTGATCTCCAAAATATATAAAGAACTCAAGAAACGAGACTTTAAAATGCTAATTAACCCAATTAAAAAATGGGGCACTGATCTGAAGAGAGAATTCTCAACAGAAGAAGTTCAAATGGCCAAAGGCACTTAAGGTCATGCTCAGCCTCCTTAGCAATCAGGGAAATGCAAAATCAAAACAACATTGAGATATCACCTTACACCTGTCAGGAATGGCTAAAATCAAAAAACACTAATGATAGCCTTTGCTGGAGAGGCTGTGGAGAAAGGGGTACCCTCATCCATTGCTGGTGGGAATGCAAACTTGTCTGCAACCACTTTGGAAAGCAGTGTGGCGGTTTCTCAGGAAATTTGGGATCAACCTACCCATGGACCCAGCAATGCCACTCTTGGGAATATACCCACGAGATGCCCGATCATATGACAAGGACATTTGTTCAACTATGTTCATAGCAGCATTATTTGTAATAGCCGAACCTGGAAACAACCTAGATGCCCTTCAATGGAAGAATGGATGAAGAAAGTATGGAATATATATACATTAGAATACGTACTCAGCGGTAAAAAACAATGACTTCGCGAATTTTGCATGCAAATGGATGGAAATAGAAAACACTATCCTGAGTGAGGTAACCCAGACCCAAAAGGATGAACATGGGATGTACTCACTCATAATTGGTTTCTAGAGATAAATCAAGGTCAGTGAGTCTATAATTTGATATCCTAAAGAAACTAAATAAGAAGGTGAACCGAAAGAAAAACATAGAGCTATCCTCCTGGTTATGGGAAGTAGACCAGATTGCCGGGGCAAAAATTTGGGATCTTGGGGGTGTGGTGGGGAGGGGGGATGAGGGGAGAAAGGAGAAATGTGAGAAGGGGAGGATGGGGGGAACCTGGGGGAAACGCGGGATGTTTGGGATAAAGGAAGGTTGGTTAGGGGAGCAGAGAAGCACACATCTTAATTAAGGGAGCCATCTTAGAATAGAAAAATAAAAAAAAATAAAAAAAAAAACAGTTTCCAATAGAGAGAGCTTAAAGCTGCCTAACAGGTACTCAAACAGGTAAAATATAAATCAACAGGTAAAGTATACAATAATCAACAAATACAGTATATTAATTATAATGCAGCTATGGCAAGTGTGCATATTAAATATAAAACTTATTCTACAACATTTTTATAAAAAAATGCTGTTTATGGCAAAATCTTCTCAAGTTTTGGGCCAATTAAGATATTAAACTCTTAATTTAAACCAGTAGCCTGTCTGGTACAAAAGGGCAGGGATAAAAGCTAAAAAATGGCTTGATCCCCAGATGATTATTGCTACAATTCACACAACTGTATTTTGCTAATGTTATAGCAAAAAAATCCCTTAAAGGATTTTATGCTAAATTCAAATGGCTCTTCCAATGGAGGAACTGCATATATGGCTAATAATAATAAAAAAAATATTATGGAGCATAATAAGGCTCCTTGTAAAGCAGCTTATGAAACTTGCAAGTAGATCCAGATGCAAACGGATCTGACATGATAACACCAAGCTGACCTTTGCTAGGGCAAGGTGGAAAAGCCCTTGCAATGCATTATGAAAAACCCGACCTATATATATTTGGGGTCGAGGATATGTTTATGCTTTTTCACAGAAAGAAAATAAAAGCTGGGCCTGATGTCGAGGCTGCGCTCGGACACAGAGGAGTTCCTGAGGTGATTGCAGAGAGGTCCTTAGTCTGGCTTTTCCTGCCCCCAAGGAGAGGAGTCCCTGATAACAGAACCTGCTGCTCCACTCTACAGGGTGTCAATTCTGCCTCCTGAGTCCAGGGAGACCCGGCTGAGATAATGCCAGGATGTGCTTCAGATAGCTGAATCCAGCTCACCTCACCCAGGAATCCCACCGGCCCTGAAGCACAAGTGCTAAACTGCTTCTGCACCTTGAACTCTGGTCTGCTTTGGAGCTGAGATGCAGACTGGACATCAGACTGTTTTAATCTTTGGGACACAGAACTCATTTTAATTAAAATACTAACCTCTTCACTTAAGAAGGGGAAAGATTGGGGTTCCTGTGACTGTTGCTCAGAGTCTGGAAATGGTGGTCTTTGACAACAATGTATGTCATTGTACTCTTACTGAAATTGATCTAATGATATTTGTAACTGCTTATAGATGTTGGAAAAGGTTTGACACGTGCCGTAAAGTGTTTGGGTTTAATGCATATGTTAAGAATTTTAGATTTTGATCCCTTTTTTCACCTCCCTAATTGATGGCAGGCAAGCACACGTAACTTTTTGTGGAGTAGGCATTTAGGAAGGAGGACATACCCATGGGCCAGACTAAAAGGTGAATACTGGGTTTGGAAGGTGCCCCTTTCTTCTTGTCTGGAGATGGAGTTATTGGTGCCAAAATTATATCATATCTTTTGTTTAAGGAGCACCTCAGATTTTTCATTAATGATAGATACAGGGCCCAATGACGGGAGTTAGTGTGGATCCTCACTCTAAATTTCAAACCATACAGAGGCCGATACAGGCCCCGACTCAACATGGCATGGTTTTTTAGGTACGAGGGCGCTCTCCACATAGCCTAAGACAGGGTGCCCTGTGATCTGCTTACTTTAATCCTACTAGATACCTTTTATTTGAGAAGCTCCAAGAAACTAATGCTACTCATAAGGCACCCCTCTGTTCCCAGGAGAGGTAAATTGCTTCACCAGTCGAGAGGAGGTCTCTCCTTGTCCCAGTCCCTTCTCCTTTAGATCTGACACCATGGTTGACTCTGTCTTGGTGCCCTCCACCTATAACTACTTGCCTTTATATAAGAAAGGAGGAATATGTTGGGAGCCGTTTCCCTCCCTAAAGATTGTTACAGAAACCATCACCTTGGGGAGCCTGCAGGGAACCCCAAACCCATAATTATGTTAAGAATAGTCCTATTGGCAAAACCTGCCCCACACCCAATTAGCTATTCGCTAATTTCTAACGAACCTAATCTGACTAGCGGAACTGCCTTAATTCCAGCTATCCAGGGAACTAGGTGCTTGGCAACTCCTGACTTCTTGGCCTACCTGACCGGATGTAAGGTTACGTGACTGGGACCACGCGGCCAGATTCCATGCTCCTGTGCCCTGCTCCCCAAGCCCTCATTCAGGGGGTATATAAGTTGTTACCCTGTCCCTAATAAACGGAGGCTTTGACAAAAATAAATAAATAAATAAATAAATAAATAAATAAATAAATAAATAAAAAAAAGATGAACATGAGATGTACTCACTCATAATTGGTTTCTAGCCATAAATAAAGGACATTGAGCATATAATTGGTGATCCTAGAGAAGCTAAATAAGAAGGTGAACCCAAAGAAAAACATATAGACATCCACCTGGATATGGGAAGTAGACAAGATTGCCGGGCAAAAACTGGGAACTTGGGGGTGAGGTGGCATTGGGCTAAGGGGAAATGGGGTGAGAAGCGTGACAAGGGGAGGATGGGGGGAGCTTGGGGGAACGGGATGGTTGGGATAAAGGAAGGGTGGATATGGGAGCAGAGAAATATATATCCTAATTAAGGGAGCCATCTTAGGGTTGGCAAGAGACTTGACTCTAGAGGGGCTCGCAGGTGTCCAGGGAGATGTCGCCAGCTAGTACCTTGGGCAACTGAGGAGAGGGAACCTGAAATGGCTCTATTCTATAGCCATACTGATGAATATCTTCTATAACACCTTAGAATCTTCATCTGGCGATGGATCGAGTTGAATATTTTTTAATGTTGTGTTCTTTCTAGCTTCTGTCATGGTATTATATCAATGTTGGAGGCAACGAGGGAAAACATGATTTTCATTCCTTCTCAAAAAGTAGCAGAGGTCTTAGCTACCTAGAAACATGGGCTCTTTACCATTTGAGGTATTTGAGGGCATACAATCACCTTTACACCAACAAGGAAATTAAAAACAGTCCTGCTCAGATGATTAGAATTCTCTTTTGAGGAAGAATGGCTGGTGGCAACTTGAATATAGCTATGATTCTGCTTTGGATGGAGAAAGGGTTATAAAAAATGGATGCTGTAAGTATAATCAATTATCCCTGCTGTACTTGTTTTAAAATTATTAAGTGAGTTGAAAGAGGCCACAGTGAAGCATGCTGCATGTGGCAAAACACCTAGCTGCTGCACTAAAATGCTCTTCCCTTTTTTTCTCAGTTGCAAGGTTCTTAGTCATAAACACTGTAAATTAAAGGACATGTTAATATGTCCTTGGCACTGGTGTTGAGAATTTGAAACCCGAGGAAGGGGTAGCTATAGCAAGTGACTTAAAAATGAATTAGAACAAATCAAGACATCACTGCAGCAGTTCCGATAAAAAGTAATAAACCTCTGGATCATGGTGGCAACAATTAAACTACAGGACAGTGATGAATGTGAAGATATTAGGAAGCCAGGATTCACAGGACTGGTGACAGACAGGTGATAGGCTGTAGCGAGGGCAGCAAGTGATTCCAAGATTGTGATCTGGTTGCCAAAGAAAATGTCACTATGTTCAACACAGAATTTAGAGGAGCTGGTTTGGAGTGGGGGCAGGGAAGAGGCCATGGCTTTAGCTTATGGAACATTTGGAGTTTGAAGCTCTGGCAGGACACATATTAGATTATTCATAATGTTCTTTTTTTTTCACTGTTTTTTTTTTTTTTTTTTTTTTTTTTTTTTCTCGAAACAGGGTTTCTCTGTGGCTTTGGAGCCTATCCTGGAACTAGCTCTTGTAGACCAGGCTGGTCTCGAACTCACAGAGATCCGCCTGCCTCTGCCTCCCGAGTGCTGGGATTAAAGGCCTGCGCCACCATGGCCCGGCCATAATGTTCTTAAGTAAGGTGTGAGAACATGCTACCTACGTTATTTATGTAAGGCTGATAGATAACATAAGGTCGCAGGAAAGATTGTATTGCACACATCCTTTAGGAAGGACCATGGAAGAAAAATCTTAAAAAGCAGCACATTTCTCTGTGATCGCAGATATGCAGATATGGTATAAAAACAGAGGCCAAGCAATAACTTATTTCACAGCTAGCCAATGGCTTCGAGTGGTGCAGATGTTTCAGGAAGTTTAAAAATCAGAGAAAGAGCACAGAATCTGTGATGCAAAAGCTATTGTAACAGTCAAAGGACCAATTCAAGTAAAACTTGAACTCAAAGAAATAAGAGATGGTCAAGACTCGGTGAGAGCAAGACTTCCAACAGTTTGTCATGGAGCATTAAGTAGGAGTGGAGGAGGGTCCAAGATGTCTTATTCTATGATCAAACACAACTGAGGAGATTTGTTGAAGAAGGATTTAGTGTGGGAGAAGAAAAGGAAAAGTATAAGGAAGTGAAGCAAATGGAGAAGAGAGCTCTCAGTTTTCAGCAGCTGTCTTAGTCAGTGTTATACGACTGTGAAGAGACACTCTGACCATGGCAACATTTATACAGGAAAACATCTAACTGGGCTGGCTTACAGCTTTAGAGGTACATTATCATCATGGTAAGAAACATGGCAGCACATAGGCAGATGTGGTGCTGGAGAAGGAACTGAGATCAGTAGGCAGCAGGAAATGAGAGACACTGTTGCTTGCTTTGGCATTTGTACCCTCAGAGATCACCCCCAGTGACACAGTTCCTCCAACAAAGTCACACCTGCTTCAACAAGGTAACACCTACTCCAACAAGGTCACACCTACTCCAGTAAGGTCACACCTACTCCAACAAGGCCACACTTACTCCAACAAAGTCATCCTTCCTAATGACTTTATCAATGTAATTAAATAGGAGTCTATGAAGGTCAAACCTATTCAGACTTCCACAGCAAGTTTGCATATGGCAGGCACTGTTTATACTCTGTATTTCAGAGGAAGAGCCTAGTGTGGGAGATTCATAGGCTGGCACAGGATTACATCATAAAAAAACAGGGCCAGGATCATGGGCCATAAATGGAGACTCCCTCTTCTACAACACCAGGAAAATGAGGAGTCAGGGATGCCAGTGGGTGTGAGGTCAGTTTGAAAAAAGCAAAAGGCACTCCCTCTTCACACACAGAACAAAGGAACAAGGAAAATGAGGATGAGAAAGAATCTGAGAGGAAGGAAGAAATTAAATATTCACATGGGAGACCATGAACTGCCTCTTGAGGTTCTATCTTTAGAACACAAGGCAGTATGATTTCTCAGTGTTAAGAAAAAAGAATAACTTTCTAATATATAGCCAACCATTGCTCACCCTATATCCCCTTTTAGGTGAACATTACCACTGGTTACATATGAAATTTCTCTTTTAATAGAGGATATATTGTTATATGCTTCTGAAAGGAATTAAAAATCTCTAAGAAGAGATATTATTATAAATGGAAACCATAGATATATTTAATCATTTAATTCATGAATATTCACAATTACTCTGTGTGTGTATGTTTTCCCAGTGATAAGGATGCTCTGATGATGGTTGCAACTTGGTATTTTACCCAATTATACTATTTAGCCAGTTGAATATTTTACATCATTGGTTCAAGGAAGAAAATTCTTGTCAAACAGGAAAAAATAATTATGTTGGTTCTGAATTTATGAACATTTAAAAACTTAGTGCTGGACTTAGTGTTAGGTACAGGTGCTTGTTGTCAATCCTTGTCACCTGAATTTGTTTCTTCGTAACCACATGATTGAAGGAAAAAAAAAACAACTCTTAAACATTGTCTTCTGACTTTTATGTATGCATCATGACATATTCTCTCTCTCTCTCTCTCTCTCTCTCTCTCTCTCTCTCTCTCTCTCTCTCTCTCATATACACATATACACATACAGGCAGAGAGAATAAACAAATATATAGATAATTAAAAAAGACACTTTAAGCTTCAGGAAGCTAACATAATTTTTTTTTCTGAAAACTCTGAAAGTGGTATAAAGCACATTGAAATTCTGCCACCTCAGGTTTACTGCCCCTGTTTATTTCCAGACTGTTATCTATCACTTAGACATAGATAAAGGGGCATAAGAGGAAAGCGAAGAGTGAGTGGGTGCTGTAGTCCCAAGGCAAGTCTTTGTATGGATTGGAAATAGCAACCAGTGTACAGAGATGGAAGAACAAACACAGGATACTGAATGAGCAGGAACTTCATGCATAGTGCGTCTGTCTCGTGTGTCTACTCAGATAAAATTATCACTGAGATATCATTTTTCATTATTTATTTTTTATTTTTGTTAATAGATGTGTGTGTTTGAGAGAGAGAGAGAGAGAGAGAGAGAGAGAGAGAGAGAGAGAGATTGTGTAAGTGTAAGCAGCATGTATACAGTACTGCAGAAGTAAGAAGAAGGTGCTAGATTCCCTGGAACTGGAGGTATAAGTGGTTGAGAACAACCAACATGAGTCCTGAACATCAAAGTTGGGTCATGAGAAAGAGTGGACTGCACTCTTAACTATAGAGCATTTCTAGCCCTCTATTGCCTTGTGTGGTAATGTTGACTTCCTTCCTGTATGTGTAGAAATAGTACACAGAAAATAAGCTGGGAGATGCAGCTTAGTTCTGTCATCCTTAGAGAGACCAGGGAGGTAGAGTACCCCAAAAGGTTGGAGGAAACAGAGGGAGAAGAGAATGTCCTACAGGAGACCCACTGTTACCAATAGAGAGGTGACCCAGAATAGAAACACTGTCATCTCTTCCTGAGTGACTTAGGACAAGATCTATTCCTACCATGTCTTGTGTACAAACAGGTGACTTGTCATTTTTAACAGAGTTTGCTAGCGGTCCGGCTTCCTTTCATTCAACTGTTAATATTGCTTTGTAATGAAAATGAAATAAAACTCAATCTCTTAACAACGCAGATACTCCTAACACATTTTAGTGCTTTCCATGTAAAGTCTCAGAGAAGAAAGAAAACTTTTCAGGTCTGTATGATAAACCATTTCTGTCTTGACGAAAAACTGAGTGTTTTGATTATGTTTACCAAAGTGATCTGCTTGAAATTCAGTTGTAATCAAGATAGAGGGAGGGTATATTTAGCATATTCTTTTATCATCTGCCATTAGGCAATGCTTTTAATGGTTCCATGTGAGTAATTACTTAATTTCTCTAGAGGGAAGTACTTTTTTTATAGGCAAAACTTGGATCCTGTACAACAGTTCATGCTAACAAAAGAATTGCATTCAAGGGACTTTCAGGGTCCATGGATACAGGACTCATAGTAAGATCCCAAGGCTGCCCAAGTCAGCACTGATTGGGGCGGTGTTTGTTTGTTTGAAGAAGGAAAGACATGATTTGGAGGGGTTAGGAAAGGTTCAAAAGGGCTTTTCTACAGGAGGAGCGCAACAGTGTCTTTAAGATAATACCAGGTACCCGAGTAGTCATGCCCTATAGGTGGGACTGAGATCACCCATGAATGAACCAGAAGATCTGAAGTTCTCAAAACTTTTCTTCAAACAGATATGTTTTTTGTTTTTTTTTTTCATTTTTAATGTAACAAACTCAACTTTCCATATAAAACACTCTATTAAGGGCCCAAGTTTGGGAGAGAGAGGGCATCATCCATAGCCTGATTCAGGCTTTTGGATGTTTTGTTTATTTTCTCTTCGGCAAATAAAGTTACTATACTTTAAAAAAAAAGCTTGAACCATTTCTTTGAAGATCAAGAAATATATATATATATATATATATATATATATATATATATATATATATATATATCACTTTGTTGGCTGTTCTCTATTGTTGTGTGCAGTGTTTCTGACTAGTTGTGAAGCTTCTTGCACAATGTTGTTATATAAGCAACAATTTAACCTGCCTTTGAACCTGACACGAAAATCTTTCCTCAGTGTCTTAACAATGTAACAAAGGGAAAACTATGTCTACCTAGATATGCATAATTTATCAGTCATCATAGATCTATATGAGATCAAGAAACTATACAGGAACAACTTATCCAATGGATTTTTCAGTATTTCTATTCCTTTTATTCCTTTCCTTTGTTTCTTTATTTTGTTAGATTATCTTATTAGGAGAAGGCAGTCTTAAGAAAGGAGATCCTCCAGTCCTTGACCTTGACCAGTGAGCCTCTCCCAGAAGGAGGCATCGTCCATATTCATCTTGGTGCTTAGCACCGCCTACCACCTTTCACTTCTAAGCAAGTAGCGCCTTATGAGTCAGTGAAGTCCTGCCTTTGCTCTCACTCTCTTTTGTCTGGAGGGCTTTCTCTTAGACTCCTGCTCATTCTGCCTGGTACAGTAACTCCTCCCCCAAACCTTTCCCTGCCCTGGTTTTACTTTCCTGTCACCTCTAGTGTTCTTTTTCTAATACTTGCCTCATTCTTGGAGATACAGATTCTTCTCAAGGATGCTTATCCTAACTCTACTTAGGGCATGTGCCAGCACCATGGGGATAGAGCTTACATTTGGCAGCCTCTACTGCAAAATGACAGCTTCAGGTGAGGCAGGACTTAGTTTCTACTCATTGATATCTCCCTGGGACCTGAAGCAATCACTGGTACATAGTGAGAACTCCATATGTTCCCGTTGGTTTGCCTAGCCAATGGAGGAAGTGGATAGTGGAAACCAATGATTTAAAAGCCCCGCATTAGCTTGTGGTAATAAAACCTACAGAGGTGCCTATTTCAGAAGAATTCGTGGATGTTTTGCATTTCTCTGTGTTATGAAAATAACATTCAGGCTTATTGGGAATAAAAATGGATAGATGCTGTCATGCTCTGTTTAAATTTTCTACAACATGGAATGCAAGTTTTTCTGCTAGGTTGCTGGGAAAAATGAGCTTTGTTTCTGAACTCTCACGAATATATATGCCTTGGGCCTGACTTTCTTTAACTTTTCATTTCCTTTAATTCTTATCAACTTGAACTTTGAGATAGCTGAAAATAAAGAGAAGACTCGTTTTACTAGAGTATGCAAAGTTTACTTTGCAGTCCCAGCATCTTCCATGGTGCTGCCTGCCTGAAGAGTCCTTAGGAAGCGATGATTTCATCTGTGCATAAGGACCAATAAGCTCCTTCATCAAATACTGGCAATTCAGTCAAATAGCACCTGCTGCAACTCAAAGAGAAACTGCTAAACTGAAATTAATGCTTATGTTTCTCTTCCAAGCAAGTAATTTCATTAACAAAATTAGATTTCTTAGAGGGGTAATTGACACAATCTGGTAATTTAGAGACTTGTCATTAAAAATTAAGCATATAGGAAAACAACATGAACTCGACTTCCCCTGCTAAGCCCCTGAAGCAGAAAATCTAAAGGCACAAATCTTGTAACGTGATGTCAGTAGTAGAATAAAGGTTGTTTTGGGGGGTCTTCAGGGAACACATGTGGAATATTTTTGGGTTTAGCAAGGAAAATTGATTTTTTTAATTTCATTGTAATAGTTTGCTCATGTTTAGAGAAAGTCCTTTTGCATAAAAATAATTAAAATTGCTCTTTGTTATTCTCTAGAGAGGCAACAACTTTAACTTTTTAAAAAATTAGTGCCGCTTTCCAAATCCCTTGACAATTCAGGGACTTGATTATGGAAGGCAGAATCACCTTTATTTTAGAATTCTGAATTTTTTTCTCAGTAGTGGGTGTCGTGAAGCACATAGCAGAATATGAGAACTATTAGGGGAACCTTGAGCGACATCTTCACAACTTTATGAAAAAAGAGAGTGCTGTAGTACTGTGTCTCCACACCCTCTTCCATCTGGGGCATCTGCCTTATACACTTTAAATTTGTGTAGCAACAAAACTACCTTCTTTCACAAAAGGACCAGTTGTCCAGCCTCAGTGATTCATCTCCTGCCAGGACCCCTTTGCCCTTAATTCCAAAGCCAAATTGGCAGCCAGTTCCATCACACATTTAATTTGTTTTAGTTATTTTGCCATTTGTTATATATTGCCTGATAGTCTTGAATAAATCTTGGTCATAATTCTATTTGTTTGTCTGACTTCCTACCAACACAAGGGCTTTCAAAAATCATAGTAGTAAGCTTTTTAAAAAAATAAGAAAAAACAAACCTAATTGCAAGTGGAAGATCTTTCTTATAATTTTGACTTGAGGTACCTCACTTCCCTCCCCCAAGGCTCATGAATTCTAGTTTGGTTCCTATGTCATCAATGTTTAGGGTATGTAAAGGTAGTGGATCATTGGAACTATGACATCATCATGTACCGATTCATTGATCAATCCATAATAGAAAGTACTATTGGTAGTTGGTAGAAATGAAGTGAAGCCTCTTGGAAATAACAGTTAAGAGGTTTGGAGCTTATCTTTGAAGGAACATGTTTTATCCTTGGTACTTCTCTGCCTTCTCCTTCTCTCTCCCCTCCTTTCTGTTTATATATATATATATATATTTGCCTTCTCCATCTCCTTTCTAGTAGACACAGCTGAGTTCAGCACTTTTTCTCAGCACTGCCTTTGCACAATGATATGATACTCCATCTTATCACTGTGATGATTGGTGGTAGTGCCAGCTTACTACAACTTATAATTATCCAAATAGGAAGCTTTGACCGAGGGATTGGAAAAACCCTATTGACTGCTCAGAAATTGTTTGCAATTATACTACACAGTAATCTTTAAACTTAACCATCACTTTACTTTTTTGGATCCCATAAAGAGAACATTGCCACCACGATAGTGGGATGCAATTCTAGAGGACAATGCTCCCTCTCTCAAAAAAGTTTGTCTTCAGGGTTGAGAACACCTTTTAGGGGTTATTGATTGATTACTTGTATAAGGTAGAGGGTTAGGGTGAAACTTATGTTTATTCAAAAAAAAAGGAAAATAGTAGTGAGTAAGAGAGGAATACTTGTGAGCTATCATTTATGGATAATTTTCATTGATATTGTTTTTGTATATTGATATAAGTTCAAATTTTATTATTTCTGTTTACAATATTTGTACACCTACGCAAAGTTTTTAGGTCAGATTGCTATACATGTATGTTTTTACCTTTGTTTAGGATATCAATTATTTACATTTTGAGGTCATTGTCCTCATTTGCTGCACATTTGTTTACAGATTATTAGTATCCTGACATTGAAGCATTAGTTTTAAATTATATAGGTATTAAATATTATAGGTCATTAGTTTTTCATGTTTCTTATACATACAGGCATATTAAGTAGGTTCTTTAGATACATAGAGATTTTATCTGCCTAGATAGATAATCTTCAACCACTTCAAGGATCTGTCCTATGGCATTTAAATAACTTAGGGTTCTGCTGACATGAGAGCACCAATCTATTCCTGAGAGAATGCTGAGCACAAAAGGCACTCCACTTGGAGTTTGTTTTCTTCTTGGTACAATTGGCCTTTGGGCAGAACCTGCCCATGCCTCAACCCTTGACAAAAGATATGGTATCCAGAAATGGATATGTAGGATACAAAGAAAAAGACTGTCAAATCTTGCCAAGACATGGTAAGACAGTTCTGAAAAATTTCCTGCCTCTGAAAATGGTCTTCAGTTACACTCGGTCTTAGCCAAAGTTGGTTGTGTCAGTGGCAAATGAGACTTTGGGTGATTGCTCAGGTAGCTAATTGTCTCTGTCATATTTGTCAGCTTTGGAAGCTGCTTGATTGTACTTCCTGTCCACTCCAGTAATATTATTTATTTCCCCTCAAAGGCCTTTGATGGTGTTGAAGATTAGATAGTCATAGTTACCTTCCTCTTATTATTTAGCTGAGCTTATTCTTGATGAAAGATTTAGACGCTTTGAAATAGAATGTTTATTAAAACATTTGTCATGTGTTCCTTGCTGAATATTGCTTATATTGTTTGTAATTTTATACTTGATATAGTTTTTTTATTGGATTTGCATTGCTCTTGTTTAGACAAGTGGAGGAGATGATGGGGAACCTTGTTAGCCAATCATCTTTAAGAGGTGGGTCTTAGTTAAGTTGTGGCTTCACTGGGACCCAGGATAAAATGTGCGCACCTTCAGAAGGGCTCTCTTCTCTCTCTCTCTCTCTCTCTCTCTCTCTCTCTCTCTCTCTCTCTCTCTCTCTCTTTCTCTCTCTCTCTTTCTCTCTCTTTGCCTTTTCCCATGGGACATTGTTATGCTTAGATTTCTCATTTCTTGTTTTGTGAGTTTTCCTCTTATAACAAATAAATTATAATTGTTTTAGTCCTAGCTAGCCTGGTTATTTCAACATAATGGAAACCTTAGGAAGTTAGACAGACCACAAAAGAAACCTCTTTCCAGGTATGTCACAATGTGGTGAGTAGAAACATCTTAAAAGAGTGCCTCTACAGGCTCTACCTCAGCAAGCCACAGGGCTAATGTTCTGATGTCACCTGCCCCACTTGCTGACATGGGAGGTGGGTTGTTCATATGTTTTTAATTGTGCTTTGGTACAATTTTCCACACTAGTTTTCCTTTCAGGATTAAGATGATTGCCTTCCAACAGTGTATATTAGGAATATACAATATTCACTTATTTATAGAGGTTCACAGTTTATCCTTTTCTTGATTTTCAGCAGAACATTGGAGTGTTGGGGCAATGATTTGGAAAATTTTGAGAAAGGACTAAATAATTATGTACTGTTAGATGAACAGGGAACATTTTTGGGCCAGGCCAGAATGTTATAGCTTGGACCTGGAATGTCTATCAAATACAATGCATTAAGGAATTGATCTCCAGTACAGCAATATGTAGAAGTGAGACGTCAATGAATCATTAACTGAATAATCTATTGATGAATAATTCGTTGATCTCTAGCTGAATGACCTATTAAGAGATTATGGAAAATTCAGATGGTGAGACTTATGGTAAGACATCTTATCCTTGATTCTATTATTGTTCTTGCTCTCTAGCTTTTCTCTCCTTCTTACTTTCATCGTTTCCATGAAGTGATCTACTTTCTCTTTTCATGCCCTTCCACAAGATGTTTCTGTCTTGTCAGAGGCCTAAAGGCAAAGGATCCAGCAGAGAATGTACTGAAAGCACTTGAAATTGTGAGGAAATACATATTTCTTCCTGTAAGCTATTTTATGAAGTACTTGCCATCCCAGTAGAAAGCTTCCTCATGCAGATTAGTTCATCTAACGAACAAATTAACAGCACCAACTGGTGTAGGATATACTTCTGTCTATGTGTTGCTTTCATTGGTTAATAAATAACTGCACTTTAAGCCTATGGCAAGGAAAAACAGAACTAGGCAGGGCAACGCTCAGGCTGTATCCTGGGATGAAGAGGTGAGTCAGAGATGCCTTGGAGCTGCTGAGTCAGACATGGTGAGTTTTTGCTGGTAGGCCATGACCTCGTGGTAATATACAGATTAATAAGTTGGGTTAAGTTAAGATGTAAGTATTGGGCCAATAAGAAGTTAGAGTTAATGCAAGCAGTGATTAATTAATACAGTTTCTCTGTGATTGTTTTGGGGGCTGAGCTAGCCGGGCAACTGGGAAACAACAAGTGGGTCTCCTGCAAACACACCCACTATTTAAAAATAAATACCATAAAGGTTACTGGATGTTTGAATCCCTACAAATCTGTTCAAAGTGAAAATAACAACTTTGAGATATAACTGTCTTTACAACCACAAAAAAACACAATATAGCCTTAATATTTACAGAAAGCATTAGGGGTAGAAGTTTCTCTAAAGATTCTAGTTTAATATGCAATGTTCAGAATTTTATTATGGGGAAAGGATTTCAACCAGTTACAAGAACCAAATAAAAGAACAGTGTTCTTTTATTTTTAAAGGTCATGTGCCACTGAGAAGTGTTTATTCTCAATTGATGGAGTGACGAAACGTGACTTTACTCCTACTATCCTGTCTTATTATCATCTTCCATCTCTCATTGAGCACTACTATGTTTATGCTAAAGGGATTTAATTGTTCTGATTAAATCTACTGAGAATTCAGATCCATCCTATAACTGCTGCCTAGATTTTCCTACAGTGTCTGTCACTACTAGGGAGTCAGCTTTCTCTGAGGTTGCTTTTGTGGCTGCCTCTGGCCTAACAGAAGTCACCTTTCTTACCACTGGGAAAGTAAGACTTCATGCTGTGAGGGGAGGAATCAAGTAGCCATTGTGGGAAGGAATTTGTTGGCATCCTTTCTGCATTGAAAGAATAATCCTTGCTTGATGATAATGTGCTTATCTGATCTAGTTAAACATGAATTTTGGCTTTCACGTTAGTAATTTGGTCTTCATTTTATCATTGTGATATGAAAGACATTGTACTTTTGCATATGCATGTATACATGTCTGTGGTTGTAAATGTATATGAATATGCACAATGATGCTGGATGATGTCCAGAGGGTTTTTTTTAATAGCATTCTACTTTAGAAAATCTATTTTTTCCTACACATTGGTAAAAAATAAAGCAATTTAATTACAAAGTTGTTTACACATTCATTGGTATTTTCTGCAGAGGTCTAAATGGGCTATGACAGAGTACTAGTTCATTGATTTCCCTTTGATTGAACTTGATATCAACAATCTACCCCCATGGAGTCATATACTTTTCGGTCAAGATTAACCGGAAAGTTCCAATTCAGTCTGGTGAGTTAGTCCTGGTAATGATTTAAGAAGCTTGGACCAGGAGGTTTGCTCGTGTAAGAGTGCTAGCCAAGCTAGTGGATGCTATCGTCCTTTACTTGCAATCATCTAATGCTTCTTCTAAGTACTCTATTAATTTTCCACACCACAACCTCTAGCAACATGTAAAAAAAATTAAAAAGTTTTATGTAGGTAAAGAATGCCTGTAATTATTTTGTTACGCTAGGCAGAAAATATTAGAATGCAAAATAATATAAATAATTTACAAAGTTTCAATAAATATCTTGAAAATGTTAATAGATTCCAAATTTTTGAGTTCATATTATTAAGGACATTTCAATATGATCACTATGTATAGGTTATATGTAGATGGAATTTTCTTTCCCACCTGGTCCTGTAGCAGTTCAGTCCCAAAGAAACACACAGAGACTTATATTAATTATAAACTGCTTTGACTGTTATCTCGGGCTTTAGTTACAAGCTAGTTCTTACAACTTAAATTAACCAAGAATTCTTGTCTGTGTTTAGCCATGCTGGTTGGCACCTTTTCTTAGAGAGGCCTTCTCATCTTGCTTCCTCTACATCTGACTGGTGACTGACTCTCTGCCTTTCTTCTTTACATAATCCTTCTGGTCTGTTTGTGCCACTTGTACTTTCTGCCTGGCTGTTGGCCATTCAGCATTTTTATTAAACCAACATGAGTGACAAATCTTTACAGTGTACAAAAGCATTATCCCACAGCAGTTCCCCCATTTATTTGAAACAAGACCCTGAATCTAATCTCCTTTGTTTAGCTTCTTTCCTGACAATTACCTATAACAATTTGTGTCCAACATAGGAAACAAAGACAAATGTCTATAAAACATTTTTTGGGGAATATGAGCATAGTTTTCTGGGATACTTTCTGCTGATTGGGGGGCACTGATAATCTTATGGGAAGCCAAAGAAAATTTTGGATTATGGTCAAGCCCTGACTGGAGTATTCTGAGGATAGATCATCTCTTCCAGGAATCTTGAAGCTGTTCTGGATGTAAAACTCAAGAGGAAACTGCAATAGAGGTACTCTAAAACCTTGGATTATCTGGGCCATCCACTCTTTTCGGAGATTTTTCAGGAGATCTTCCTTGATCAAACCTGATTTTTCTTAACTTAGAATGAATTCACAGTCTCTCATTTCCTATGAAAATAAAGGCAAAACCTCTTTTCTAAATTAACATGTATTTTGATTTAAATTTTGAAGTCAAGACATTTTAAAAATATATATGTTGGATTAATCTAGCAGCATTTGTAATCAAAGTCTTTTAGCTTTTTACTCTTTCCTCGTAGACAAACAATTCAAAAACAACAAATTACATACAGTATCAAGATTCTCTGTGTATTTTCCATCTTTATGTGACTTTTTTAAAACTCTTATTTTTTTTTTATTTTAAAGCTTTCTCAGGCTTTATGTGGAAATTCTTGCCAAACATTTGGGTTTTGTTTATTATATGGAAGTTTCTGCCCTGCCTGATCCTGAAGCAATTCAGTCTCAAAGAAACCCACAGAGGTTTATATTAATTATAAACTATTTGACCTTTTATCTCAGGATAATTATTACCTAGCTCTTGCAACTTAAATTAACCCATAATTATTATCTTGTTTAGCCATTTACCTTGTCACCTTATCTCAGTAAGGCATGCTCATCTTGCTTCATCTGCATCTAGTTGTCTGTGTCTCTGCCTTTCTTCTTCCTAGAATTCCCTTAGTCCTGGTTGTCTCACCTATACTTCTAGCCTGGCTACTGGCCAACCAGTGTTTTATTAAACCAATATGAGTGACAAATCTTTACAGTGTACAAAAGTATTATCCCATAGAAGTTATAATAGATAACTGAATATTTAAATCTGAAGAAGAGATACATAAAATAAATTTGTGGACTATAGCCTCATTATCCTTTGATCATAAACATATTTTAACTATTACTACTGTAAATCTATAACAAATTTAGGCAAATATGTCTCATATGTACATACACACATATAAATATATAAACATAAGCAAATATACACACACATGCACACATAGACACTCAGACACGTATTCTAAAACTCTCAATAAAGACTAAAGTGATCCTAACAAATCACGTGAGCTAATCAGACATCTGGAGAAGCAGAAATATATCTACTCATTTTTAATATACCTTCATTATAGAATAAAGTGACAGTGCTGGAGATGTGGTTCAGTAATTGAGCGGCATGTAGGAGATATAGAAATCTGTGTAGTTAATTATTTACACTGCAATACACACGTGGAAGAAGGAAGGGAGGGAGGAGAGCAAAAGAGCAGGAGAGAGTTTTAGTAGAAGGCTGTAATCATCGAAAAACTAAAACACAGCTCAAATGAAGCAAATGAAACCTTATTTATTAGCTAACATTTGAAGTTTGATTTATAACAGGCAAAATCCTAAAAAGTCATGAGAAGATGTAGGCTGCAAACTTACATAACTATTTTATAATGATGTTACAGTGAATATTTGAAAATAGCAACCAACAGAGACTCTTAGTAAGAAATAAAACATTTCTCAATGATGAGTATATATTAGATAAACTGATTAAATGCTTGCCAGAGCTAGTTGTTGGATGGTGAAAGGCATTGTTGTTTGAATATATTATTACCTGTTTGCCCTCTGAACAAAGAAAACTTTTAAATTTTTTATATTATCCTTATAGCAAATGCAACAAGATGTATATACCCTTTTCTTCATCAATAAGCTCATGAGATTTATTCAATTTTATTAAAAATTTCAGTGAGGCTTGGTGGTACATACCTTTAATGACACCACTCAGGAATCAGAAGCAGGCGATCTCTGAGTTTGAGGCCAGTCTGGTCTTCATAGTAATCTCTAGGGCTACATAGTGAGACACTATCTTAAAAAACAAACAAATAAAAATAACAAAAATAAGCAATAAAAAAGAAAGCTGTAAGTGACCTGGCAATGTTATTAGAACTTCCTTTCAAATTTACTATTTCTAAACCCTGGAAAATATGGTTTACTTTGTAGATCTTCTGCACTTATGAAGCATATTTTTAAATTCTTACTTTATTATTTATTTTACACCATTTTTCTCTTTTCAAACTAAATTGTTATTTTGTTCCATAACAATCCAATATACATTCATCATTTATATTCCTGTCCTTTTCCATTATGTATTTTCAAATAGCTTAAAAATGATTATGAACATTACAACCCAAATTAATTTTTACCTTTTATTATGTTAGCTGCTGGGTATTCCATAGTATCATAATAGAGAAAAAATATTCTAAATAGCATATTAACCTAGCAACTCTGAAAACCAGTGTGGAGAATCTTCAGAAATATGAAATAATTCTACCATAAGACTCAGTTATTCCATTTCTTCACGTATGCCCCAAAGTCTGTATATTCTACTTCACAAATACTTGGCTCAGCCATGTTCATTGCTGATCTCTTCACAATTTCTAGGAAGCAGGACAATTCAAATGTCTTTAATCCACTGAATAGATAATGAAAATATGCTATACACAATGTTTTATACTCCAACTGTAGAGAAAAGTGAAATCCCAAACTTTGCAGGTACATAGGTAGAACTAGAAAAGATCATATTGAGTGAAGCAACCCAGACTCAGAAAGACAAATGTCACTTGTTTTTTCTTATTCAGAGGCGTTTAGATCTCCATTGTCACCTGTGTGCACATAAACTGAAGTAACTACAGAAGCTACTAAGCCACTTCTACCGGGGGGGAGGGAGTTTGGGAAGCAATAAGGAGGGCCCTACATTGTAAAGGTGATCTGAAGAGGCAAATGAGGAATTATGGTTAGGGAGGGGAAGGACATAAATATAGAAGGGGTGAAAGAGGGTATAATAACAGCAAAGCATGTCTAAATTACTCATGAAGAATCTTATTGCTAACACTCTGCCCAAAAGCACCTACACTCCACATAAGTCAGTACATAAATATACATATAGACTAAAATGAAAACCTCCCATCTGGGCCGACAGCACTTCCAGAAATGTAATGATTGTTAAGCAATTCAAAATAATGTTATTTCATGATCCTAAAATTAACTAAATATCTACTAATTCCAATTTTGGTTGATACAAAACTCTTATTGGATATGTTAATCTTTTTTTGATCATTACACTGATAATTTTAATTGAGTTGAACACATAATTAGCAAGCTGCTATTTAGAGTCTGTTTATACAATACAACAAAGTAATGGAGGGAGCTTGGAGAATTATAAATAGGCAGTCCAAGGGAAAGGACATCTGAGACCAGACTGGTAATATTTTCACATGGCAGTGAGAATAGCAGGAACTAAAGTTATCATAATGCTCATTTTTGCATAGTTACATAATATTTTTACCCAAGTTCTGACAATTGCTCATTTGCTGATGAAAACTTTTGGACTCATAAATATTTCTTTTTTAAAACTTTAATTTTTCTTTTTTTATTGAGCATAATTTTTTCCATATGATATATTCTGATCAAGGTTTCCCCTCCCTCTTCCCCTCCCACATCCTCATACTTCCCCACCCTTCTCCCTCCATGCCTTCTCACTCCAGGCAAATAAAAACAAATAAGCCAGAATAAATAAAACAAACAAAAAACAACAAAGACAACACACAAGAAACAAAGGCACACAGTGAAGTGCATACACACAAAAACAAAACCCATAAAAAAAACAAAATCAGAAATCATAATACACAAACAAAAGACAGGTAGTACAAGTTAAATAAAAGTCCCAAACAAAGTAAAGCAATAAACGGTCTACAAAAATAGCATTGAGGTGGTTTATCATTGCCAACATATACTGGGCATGGGGCATACCCTTAAGTGTGGTTTGTATATTAAGTGTGACTCTGTTGGATAAAAATGATTTTTTCCTCTTTGAGAGGTTTTCATTTGGAGACAGTAGGGATGGGAGCTCATGTCTACTTCCCATCTCAGTGCTGAGAGACCATCTGGCTTGAACCAAGGCAGGCTCTGCGATGCTGCCACAGGCTCTGTGAGTTCATATGTACATCAGACCTGTTAAGTCTGAAAGACACTCTTATCTTGGTATCTGTCCTCTCTGCTAGCCTTACAATCTTTCTACTTCCTCTGCAGAGTTCCCTTAGTCCTGAAGGAAAGGATTTGATGAAGGCATACCATTTATGGCTGAGTGTCCCAAGCTCTCTCACTCAGCACAATGTTCATTTGAGAGACTCTGTATTGGTTCCCATCTGATGCAGGAGGAAGCTCTTTTGTTGATGACTGATACAGACATTGCTATATGGGAGAATTCTTCCTAGAGTATCACTTTCACATTTTTCTCATTGGCATGTATATTATATTTATTATATAATCACATATATATGGTTTTATGTCATTAAAACATGACAATCACCCAGTTTGCGTATTATGACGATTTTAGGCTTCCACGTCACAGGTTTATCCGAGAGCCTCTTGTTCTTGCTACATTCGTTTTCTTGCTCGTCTCTCTGTCCCTTAAATGTAAAGACTTACTTCTGCTCTTGTTTTTATTCCACACAGGTCTGTGAGACCTAGAAATTGTCATCCTTGTTCATGTCACTCTGACAGTTTCTCTGGCACCTAGTTTCAAAAACATACCACACTATTAAAAAGAAATTAAAACACCCAGCATTCAGAGCTGAACAGATTCATTCCCCAAATGAAAGGTGAGAATGTAGGATTCTTAGAGTTCCAATTATTTTTTGTTGTTTTCTAGTTATGTTTGCTAATCATTTCCTGGGCCTTCCTTATTTGAAATTGGGCTTTTCTTGCATTACATCTTAGAAGAATGTTTTATTTTAATGAACTAAAATACTATTCTGTTAAAAGGACGTTTATAGGCCATATCCATATTACTGTCTAAATATATGATTACATATATTTTCTAATAAAGCAGATCCGAAATTGAATTTGTTGACTCTCATAACAAATTAAATTATTAATCTAATATTTCATATTTGATATTTTACAATGAAGGGAGTGGTTTCCTGACCTTGAACATGGGTTTACTTGGTTAATTTTAACAGGAAGTATTGCTCGTTTCATGTTGCTCAGACTCATTTCACACAGACCAACATTTTCTGCATGTCAGTATACAATAACTTGTTCTGTGCTGACTTCAACATCTCTTACTTGAATGTCTTTAAAACATGGTCCTTGTGCCCATACCCTTGTCTTCTTCATACTTTAATATCTGACTACCTCCTTCCCCAGTCCATATGAATGAACATTTCCTATAAGCTTCCCTCTCCTGTCTTCTCAGCTTTCATCTCATCTTCCACCTGTATAAGTTGCTCTCTTTCTTTAAGACTATCGTTTAAAACATATCCAGAATTAACTAAAAGGTAAATATCTGCCTTTGAAAGACTGTTTTCATCAGCTTCATTTCATTGGTGATTCATGTGTTTTTCCACCTGGCTAGTAAGACAAGTTATGTTTATAGGCTATATGCAATATGTATTAGACATTGTGGCATATGAAGACATATATCAAATACAGGTAATGCTTTTGGAGGTTAGGGGCATTTGTTGTTGGGGTTTTCTGTCCTGACTGGTTCCCATAAGTCATAAAGTTCCAAAGAAATCACACAGAGGTCTATATGAATCTAAACTGATTGGCTCATTAGCTTGGGCTTCTTTATTTGCTCTTATAACTTATATTAGCTCATTATTCTTGTCTATGTTAGTCACATAGCTTAGTACTTTTCAGTGGGGCAGGTCACATCTTGCTTCTTTTGTGGCTGGTCACAACTGCAGAGGGGAGCTTCTCTCTTCCCAGAATTCTCCTGTTCTCATTGACTCGCCTCTACTTTCTGTCTGGTTGTCCTGCCTATACTTCCTGCCTGGCTACTGGCCAATAAGCATTTATTTAAAACATAATTGACAGAATATACACAATTGTCTTGCATCACAGGTAAGAATGCAAGCATGACTTTTCTTAAGGGATTTGGAGGAAACTATACATGAGGGTTAACTTACTAAACTAGGAAAAATAAATAGCTGAGAAAATATAAAGAGAAAATAGGAGACAGAGAGACAGGTTTCACAAAGTTGCAGATCAAGGTGAGAGAAAAGTTCATGTTCCACATCAACAAGAGAGTAAGTGTTAGAAAAGAGTTTGAAGTGCATTGTGGGAAATAAGCTTGGCAAAGCAGCCACCAATCTTAGGAATTTAGGGCCACATGCCAAGGTTACTGAGAAACATTTTTATTTCTCAAGTAGGCACAGGATGTATTTAGTTTCATGATCATAATTCTAATCACCACTGGGGAGAAGGAATGGAAGCAAAGAGTAAGACCAGATAAGCCAATTTTAAGAGTGTGAGTGAAAAAAGACTTGAACATAGAAACAGCAGATAGAGATTGAGGGAAAAAAAATACACAAAGGCACTAAGAAAGTCAAATTTGACATTAGCTAGAGGTAAAAGACTAAATCTAGAATGTAGTTCCTGAGAAACTGGGTAGATAGTATCAGCTCGTGATGAACTAGAATGAAAAGAATGTTTTCTTCTAGGGAGATGGAGAGATTTAAGTATAACACATTAGATAATGTGTAGACTTCACTATCGGTCAAACGTTAATAGGGAAATGTCTGGAAAATGACTGGTCCATGAATCAAGGACTCCCAGGAAAAGTAGATGATCGGGTTAATATTGAATTCATGAAGGGATACTTTCTACCCAAGTGCACAACCCTCTGAGCAAGGAGTAATGACTGGCATGGACCAGCGATTCCATCAACATTGCCACTCAGCTTTTATACCATTGCATTTCCCTCTTACTCCTTTCTAATTGTGGTCTCAGAACTTACTCCTACTTTGTTTTCACTGTAAGAATGTCTTTACAGTTAACTATTAAAGTATAAATTATACCAAATAATGCACAAGAGAACTGGGAACTAACATTTACAAATATAAGCAGTTTCCAGAGCACACTCAGGCTCAGCTGAAGACTCAAGAGCAGGGACTGACTGCACAGCAGCACAGGGCAGTCTCTCCTGCTACACGTCTGGTTCTTGGGATGACTTGACTGGACAGTCATGTGGGAATGCCCAGAATACCCCAAGAAGACACCTGGGAATTCAGCCCTCTCAATGCAGAGAATAATGCTGTCTTCCCAACAAGAACTCTCAAGCAGAATGGCCTTGCGTGACCAAACTGCAGAAGCCACTTTGGAGCCTTTTCTTCTCAGTCTATTTGTTAAAATAGCAGAAGTTCCATGAGATGTGGGAATAGGATGGAGT
>CAWTZC010001963.1:0-22650 GCA_963919715.1 Microtus obscurus | reverse complement strand
AATTTGTCTCCATGGATGTTTCTATTCTGTGCAGCCAATAATAAATATTATGACTTTTGCAATATTAAGAGATAAGTATAAAAACTACAATACCATAGAAAGCATTGCAATTTAAACATGCTCATTAATGAATATCATAATAAAAATATTATTTAATCAGCAAGAAAATATACACCAGTCTTATACTATTTACAATAAAATTAGTATGGACACACAAAGATGAGATGAAAGTTGTTCCTGAAATGAATATATTTACTAGAGAGAAAAAATGGTTATGTTGCCTTATCAAAATAAGGGGTAATGCAAACTTTTCTTTGGACCTAAGATGTGTAATGCCCAGCTGTAAAAAGAGTACTCTGAAGGAGTTGACTAGGAGGGAAGCTGTGAAGCGAATGAAAATATTTGTGCTGATATGAAATTCCTATATATATATTATTTCATGCATCATGGGAAGGGAACTGATTGAACTATTCAAACATTAACTGGCTCCAAAACATTGATACTTTACAGGTACAGTCACACTTTAGCATAAAGCCTTTACTCAAATATTGCTTAGGATTGCCAAGTTTAGGTATTAGAAAAATATACTGGCCAGGTGGTGGTGGCACACACCTTTTATCCCAGCATTTGGGAAGCAGTGACAGGCGGATCTATATGAGATCAAGGCCAGCATGATCTACAAGAGCTAGTTCTAGGACAGGCACCAAAAGCTAGAGAGAAACCCTGTCTTGAAACACCAAAAACAAACAAACAAACAAACATAAAAATCAGGGATTAAACAATTGTGGGAAAATTGTCATTTTATTTAGAAAGAGAAAAATGAACAATCCTGGAATTCATAAAGTATTTTCCACAGTGTTTACTGAAAATCAAAATTGTTGTCAGGCAACATCTTGATTCAGAAATGTTGCCCATAATGAAGAAAAATATTATTAACAAAAGCAGTACTACACATAATAAATATGTATAATTTATCAAGCTATATATTAAAGGAAGCAGGTTTTAAAACAGCCATCTGGAAAATGTTCAATAATATAAAATTATAGCCTTGATATATAAGCTAAAATTTGTATGATTTCCAAAGTCATTAAGAAGCGATGAAAAAGAATGAAATTATGTTTCTATTAAATATAATAGAAAATAAAGAGTATATGTTGAGATTTAAAAGTGCATTATACCCCACAAAAAATGGATCAATGATCTTGAATTTATACCTATTGAAATAACTAAATATTAGGAATTAAGGAAGACAACACAAAATCAGAAATAGAAATAAACTCCAATGATTTATGGGATAGGATTGAGTTATAAACTCCCATGACTTATAGTACAGGGATGAATTATTTCCCATATGTACAGTAAGAATTTTAAATAGAGCCGGGCGGTGGTGGCGCACGCCTTTAATCCCAGCACTCGGGAGGCAGAGGCAGGCGGATCTCTGTGAGTTCAAGACCAGCCTGGTCTACAGAGCTAGTTCCAGGACAGGCTCCAAAGCCACAGAGAAACCCTGTCTCGAAAAAACCAAAAAAAAAAAAAAAAAAAAAAAAAAAAAAAAAAAAAAAAAAAAAAAAAAAAAGAATTTTAAATAGAGACAAGAAAATAAATGGGAAATAAAATATCTGTTCAAAAATTATTAGGCATGTTCTGGGAGAGGATTGATCAATAATAATTACATTAAAATTTTTGTGATCTCTGTTAGAAAGACAATACAAAGATAATAAGAAAACATGTCAACCACAAGAAAATGAATAACAGATACATACAGGATGATTGACTGTAGGACATAATAAATACAGTATTTAATACACAAATTATTCACAGTAAGACATTGTTGATAATATTTTCATGCAACTTGAATATCAAAAGACTTGAGAGTTTTGTTTTCTTAATGAAATTGAGAACCATCTCTTCACTTATAAAAGACTTATACAAATATTCTTGGCTTATTTAAATGTGTCCAAAAGCATTACTGTTGCATTACAGAAGATGATGAAGCTAATAAGAGTGCCTGACACTTAAAACTGAGAACACAAATCAGATGACCTGTTAGCTAAGCAGGCTTCTTTTCTAAGTGACAGGGTTTAGCAATGATTACATTGGAGTCATATGGAATGAAGGCATGCCTCACATAATTATATGGGAAAGATATAACTGCATAAGAATACATGAAACTATCCACACAATAACATGCAATTTAAAACATTCAGTTCTATATTCTGAAAATTTTTAGGTACTATGTGTAAACAAAGGTTATTAAAATTAAATAAACAATAGAAGCAAATTGTCAATAGAGAGTGATTTATGTATATGTATCCTCTGTATGTGTGTGTGTCTTTATGGGTAAGTGTAAAGAAGAAGGTTCAGAGAGGGGAATATAGAAAAACATAACTAAAATTAAGGATGATATTAGAACTAGTAATTATAACTTAATCCAGTAGAAGTTCTCTAAAAATATACGTATTTTATGAATATGTTTAGGAAATTGTCAAATAATGAGGGAGACAAAGACACCATTGGAAATCGCTTGACACCAAGCGAAGCTCTAGTACTGTGATTGGGTACATCGATTTGAGCTGTTGGCACAAAGTGGTACCATAGGAACCATCACACAAAACCACTCTGTTTACCAAGACTATAGTTTGCTCTCCATCAATTGAAAGCAACCACACATCTTATTGGAACAACCAAGAAATAGTGGTAATGCTAATATAGCACCTTTACACTTTACATTCTAGTGTCTCTGGAAGGTACTTCACATTACCATAAGAGAAGCATAGAAACCAACCCACTCACAAAATATTTCATACACAGTGGTGCACTTCATGTAAGATATGTTAGTACAATGGTGGTACAAAGTATGTGGAAGAAACTAACCAATATTTGATTGCAATACCCCTCTACAAGAAGAAACCCATAATTTGCATTGCTTGTGTGACCAATAATCTGCGAAAAGAGATGGCTCTATCTACCTTGGGTAAAACCAAATATTACTGTTTTTTCTTAAAACAAGCAGAAAAAATCAACAATATGTGATGTTGTGTATGTCTAGCAGTAGAGATGTGCCAAGAGAAAAGGAACTCAAGAGCTGCCTTTGGAGGTTCCTTTCACACCTTGTTATGTCAGGACTTTTCATTTTTATTCAATTTTATCCTACAATATTTTTATTTTTATTTATACATTGTCTTTTATTATTTTCTACTTTAGTGTCTTTTGTGTGTATATTAGGACTACCAATTTAGTGTTTTTATGACCCTCCTAAGTATGGAAATGAGTTGATCTGTTTCTTTTGCCAACTTTGGAAATCTTTTTTATTTCTGTTTGTTTCATCTAATTCGGATGTATTAGTTTTTTTTTTTTATCTTACTACATTTTGTGTTATTAATATTAATTGGGAGTTTGTTTCCTGAGAGATAGAAAGGGTGTGGATATAAATAATAGCTATGTGAGAAGGAAATAGACGCTTTTGAGGGATGAGACACATTAGTGTGATTATATATATGAAAGATAATATTTATTTTCAAGAAAAAGAAGAAAAAGGTAAACAAAGCTATCAATAATTGTCATTCATTATTTGGAGGTCCAATAATGTAGGAGCCTATTTCCACCTTGTCTGAAGGTCAGAGAGATTTAGCTTGTTCAGTGTTGTTGGAAAAAAAGTTTGGCTAATCTGGTTGTGGTAACTCGTGCCTTTAATCCCAGCACTTGGAGAGACAGAGACAGTTGGATCTCTGTGAGTTTGAGGCCAGTCTGGTCTACAAGAGCTAGCTCCAAGATAGGCTCCAAAGACTACAGAGAAACCCTGTCTCAAACCCTCCCCTCCAAAAAAGCTCTAGAAGCTACACACCCTGGACCTAGGGTGTAGTTACTTCCTGTTTTGGGCATTAAAATGGCCTATAAAGGTAGATCCACTCCACCCGACCAAAAGTCAGAGAATCTCAAGCACACTTTGATGCAGGATTCCCCTCTTGGTGGTGCTGTGATTACCATTAACAAATAAAGAAAACTGGATTGGGCTCTGATTGGGTAGAATAGAGCTAGAAAGCAGAGAAAAAAAACTAAACTGAATGTTGGGAGGATGAAGGCAGAGTCAGGAGAAACAGTGTAGCACTAAGAGAGACAGATGTCCAGAACTTTACCCAGTAAATCAAGAACCTCATTGCAACACACAGATTAATAGAAATGGGTTAAATTAACATGTAAGAGCTGAAGCTCATAAGAAGTTAGATGTGTCAAGCCAATCAGTGATTTAATTAAGAGCTTTTGTGGTAAATATTTCAGGTCTAGGAAGCCAGGAAAATGAAGAAGTAGCCTCCTTACTACATACTTCTGTTTCTTTTTTTGAATTAGTGGTTTGCCACACTTAGGGAAATGCTGCCTTAAAGATACTTCATCTAGTGTGGGTTTATGGCCTAAACAACAAAATGCTTTTTCCCAAAAAATGAATGGCTTGATGTGTCAAAGTATTGAAGCAAGTAACTGTTCTAATTGCCTTCGTATCATTTGAAGCAGTCTATTCTATTATTCCCTCTTTTGTGTTGGGATAAAAGTATACAGAAAATTAAACACAGGCAGATTTCACTGAAACGCCTTCCTGGTGCTATCCTATGCTTTCTGCTTTATTATTTTTTACTCATGTCTTTGTTGTCTTTACTTTATTTTTCTAATACCTGTGCTCCTATCTTGGTAAGTGGTATATTTTTTAAGCTTTGTCTCTGACACAGTTATATATACATTTAAAAATAATGATTAAAGAAAATGGAGGCAGTAAATTTGGGGAGTGATCTAGGGAAACAAATTAAGGGATAAGAAGGAGGGGGAAATTATGGAAAAGAATTTTAGATAAATAAATAACAATAATAACATTTTTATTAAAATTTTAAAACAGGTACTTTTTGATTCGAGAGAAAATTATTTTCTGTTTGAATATTTTTGTAAATTTTGTTGTGAGTTATCAAAATCTACTTAAATATCAAAAATCCATGTTCAAATTCCCTTTTATTAAAGCTGGGTGAGTAAAACATTTGCCAAGAAAACTTTGAATTATTAATTATTTTATTTTTATTTATTTATCTTCCTAGAATTATTGTCTTAATATGTTTTCTAAATTTTAATTAATGGATTTATGCAGATTATTTTATTAAAAGGATGTTTGAACATCCATTATCCCCAGTTACTGAAGTAGATTAAAACTGTCATACATAGAAATACACATTGACAGGAAACTGCTACTTTTGTGTCCAATTTTGTTTTGAAAAAGTATTTAGCATTATACAGCCTACTTTGGGTAGTGAATATATGAATGTGGGTGGTAATTCACAGCACTCCAGTGTCACTGGTAGTGTCACATACCAAATACTCCACATTGAAAGAAAAATGAGTGACATAAATATCTTGGAAACATACTCAATAAGAACATTCATTTGTATCGATTGTAAGCATTTTCTTTGCCTGCCACAGATAATATTGTAGAAAATAATTATGATTTATGAAATATGCTAGAAATTGCATTATAACTTCCACTTGATTTTTTGAAATACAGTTGCATGATTCATGATTTCCTTTCTTTAGGAATATGTTTCTTTTTTCTCGTGAATTTTAGAGTTTGAAAACATTATTAACATTGAGCAAAAAGTTTAGAATAACAGTTTTGTAAATGCTTTTTTTGTTGTTTTGTTTACATACTGCCTATTATTTTATTAAATATAATATTGTAAATTCAATATAACTTCAAACTGGAATAATTCATTCATATAAATCTTCATTAAAGAAACTTTTTAGAAAAGTTTCAATAGTTTTAAGGTATGTAATCACTACAATATACCTGAGTATGGATGCTTCATGATAACAAAAAATCAGAGGATTTGAGAATAATTTTGAAATATTTTATGCATTCTGCTACTTAGAAGAAGATGCTGTTAATGTCAAGATGCAAATTTTTTACTTGCAGTTTTCATGTTTTATCAATTTGCTATCATACAAAAAATTGTTTTTATGCTGATTATCAAAACATATCAGTTATATTTTCTTATTACATTGAGGGATTGTGCTTTTTTTTGAAAAATATTGCAATTAACTTCTCTCCAAATTATAATTAGGTAATTCTAATCTGCTTTTGATACTCCAAACGATTTATTATGCTCACTACTCATATCATCTATAATTAACTTGAATATACAAATATATTTATTGTTAATTCTACTGGATAGGTAAGAACAGCTCCAATTTTTTGGTCAGTAGTTCATAAAACTATTTAGGGAAGAGTTGGGTTCTTTGATTTTTATGCACCTTGCAGTGAGCTTTGGGAGCTTAATAACTTACACCTGTGCATGTCTCTGTGTGTAGATGAAAGTTTCTATCACCCCACCTGGTCCTGTAGCCATTTAATCCCAAAGAAACACACAGACACATACATTAATTATAAACCATTTGACCTATTAGTTCAGGGTTATTAATAACTACCTCTTATAACTTAAATTAACCCATAAATACCTACATCCTTCTCTATCTGGGTAGTAACTGCATCTGGACTTTTCTCCTCCCAGAATTTTCTTAGTCGGGTCACCCCTTTTATACTTCCTGCATGACTACTGGTCAATCGGTATTTTATTAAACTAATACAAGTAACAAATCTTTACAGTGTATAAGAACATTATCCCACAGCATTTTTTTTCTTTTCAAAAACGACCCCAAATCTAATCTCTTTTGTTTAGCTTTTTTTTTTCTATTATTTGTAACAACTTGTAACCAACACACTAAACAAAGACAAATGTCCATAATCCATTTTTTGAGAATATGAGAGTAGTTTTCTTGGCTACTTCCTGCTTATTGAGGGCTTTGGTAATCTTATGGAGAACAAAAGAAAATTTAGGATTATGGTCAATTCCTGATTGAAGAATTCTGTGAGGCTTGATCCTCTCAGCCAGCAGCCTTGAAGCTATTCTAGCTACAGAACATGAAAGAAACTAAAATAGACATGCTCTGAGATGTTGAATCATCTGAGTCATCCTTTTCCATTGGAAGATTTTTTGAGAGGTCTTCCTCAATCAAACTTTATTTCGCTAAAACCAGAATGAATCCACAGCCTCTCATTTCCTGTGGAAATCAAAGTAATACCTCCTTTTTCAAAGTAGCATATCTTTTGACTTAAATTTTAAAATTAATGTATTTCAAAATATATAGGTTGGATTAATCTAGGAGCAATTATAATCAAATATCTTTTTAGCAGCTTTTGCTCTTTCCTCAGCAGTAAAATAATTTAAAAAACAAAAACCATAACACATTGTATCCAGATTCTCGGTGTATTCTCCATCTTTACATGGCTTCATTTAAACTCTATTTCTTTTATTTTCATTCTTATTTTGAATTTTTGGTTTTTTGAGGAAGGGTTTTCTTTTTGTATCTTCTCTGAATCTCTCATAGACCATACTGGCCTCAAACTTAGAGATCCACCTGTCTTGCCTTCTGAGTGTCGAGATTAAAGGCATGAACCAACACTATAGCCCAACTACTCTCTTTCTTTTCTATAAAGACTTTCTATATCCTTTTTCTTTCCCATTTCAAACTAATGTATATTTTTAAGCACACTTTAGCACTGTTTAGACAATTTTTGATCTGTCTGTATCTTTAACTGAATCTCTCTCTGTCTTATTCTGAGCATAATGAGTTTTTAGTCTGTTTAGCAGGGTGGCTAGGATTAAAACAGAATTTAGGAGCTGGTTCTGTCCCATTCATTCTTTTCTGAGAGTCTAGCTTGGTGGCTGAGGTACTGGGAGAAGTCTTGTTCATGACACAACATACCCAAACCTAAGGGACACTATGAAAGCAGAGCTAAGAGGGAAAAGTTTATAGCACGAAGTGCCCACATAAAGAAAAATGGAGAAAACTCACATTAGAGACTTAACAGCAAACATGAAAGCTCTAGAAAAAAAGAAGCAGACTCACCCAGTAGGGAGAGTAGAAGACTGGAAATAATCAAAATGAGGGCTGAAAGCAACAAAATAGAAACACAGAAAAACAATCCAAAGAATCAATGAAACAAAGAACTGGTTCTTTGAGAAAGCCAACAAGATTGACAAACTTTTATTCAAACTCATCAAAAGAAACTTCACATTTCACGATAGCCACAACTAGCATAAAATATCTTGGGGTAACTCTAACCAAGGAAGTGAAAGATCTATTTGACAAGAACTTTAAGGCTTTGAAGAAAGAAATTGAAGAGGACACCAGAAAATGGAAGGATCTCGGTGCTCTTGGATGGGTAGGATCAACATAGTAAAAATGGTAATTCTACTAAAGGCAATCTATAAATTCAATGCAATCCCCATGAAAATACCAACAAAATGTTTCAGACTTTGAGAGAACAATAATCAACTTAATATGGAAAAACAAAAAACCCAGGATAGCCAAAAACAATTTTATACAATAAAGGAACTTCCGGAGGCAATACCATCACTGACTTCAAACTCTATTACAGAGCTACAGTAATGAAAAACAGCTTGGTATTGGTATAAAAACAGAGAAGCTCGACCAATGGAATCGAATAGAAGACCTGGATATTAACCACAAGCCTATGAACACCTGATTTTCGATAAAGGAGTTAAAAGTATACAAGGGAAGAAAAAAAGTATCTTTAACAAATGGTGCTGGCATAACTGGATGTCAACATGTAGAAGAATGACAATAGATCCGTATCTACTCACGATGCACAAAACTCAAGTCCAAATGGATTAAAGACCTCAATATAAATCTGACCACACTGAACCTGGAAGAAGAGAAAGTAGGGAGTAGTCTGCAGTACATGGGCAACAGAGACCACTTCCTATGTATAACCCCAGTAGCACAGTCAATAAGAGCAACACTGAATAAATGGGACCTCCTGAAACTGAGAAGCTTCTGCAAAGTAAAGTACAGAAAAGACAAAAAGGCATATCCCTGCATTAGACAAATGTCTGATCTTCAAAAGTATATAAAGAACTCAATAAACTAGACTTTTTTTAATTAATTAATTTATTTATTAAAGATTTCTGTCTCTTCCCCACCGCCGGCTCCCATTTCTCTCTCCCCAATCAAGTCCCCCTTCCTCCTCAGCCTAAAGAGCAATCAGGGCTCCCTGGCCCTGTGGGAAGTCCAAGGACCACCCACCTCCATCCAGGTCTAGTAAGTGAGCATCCAAACTGCCTAGGCTCCCACAGCTCCAATATGTGCAGTAGGGGTCAAAAACCCATTGCCATTGTTCTTGAGTTCTCAGTATGTCCTCATTGTCCACTATGTTCAGTGAGACTGGTTTTATCCCTGGCTTTTTTCAGACCCAGGCCAGCTGGCCTTGGTGAGTTCCCGGTAGAACATCCCCATTGTCTCATTGTGTGGGTGCAACCCCTCGGGTCCTGAGTTCCTTTGTTCGTGTAATCTCTCTCCTTCTGCTCCTGATTTGGACCTTGAGATTTCAGCCCGGTGCTCCCGAATGTGGGTCTCTGTCTCTGTCCCCTTTCATCACCTGATGAAGGTTAATATTCAGGAGAATGCCTTATATGTTTTTCTTTGGGTTCTCATTCTTATTTAGCTTCTCTAAGATCACGAATTATAGGCTCAATGCCCTTTATTTATGGCTAGAAACCAAATATGAGTGTAGTACATCCCATGTTCCTCTTTTGGGTTGGCTTACCTCACTCAGGATAGTGAAACTAGACTTTAAAATTCTAATTAATCCAATTAAAAACGAGGTACTGAACTGAACAGAGAATTCTCAACAGAAGAAGTTCATATGTGGCCAAGAGACACTTGAGGTCATGTTCAACTTCCTTAGCAATCAGGGAAATGCGAATCAAAACAACTTTGGGCCGGGCAGTGGTGGCGCACGCCTTTAATTCCAGCACTCGGGAGGCAGAGGCAGGCGGATCTCAGGAGTTCGAGACCAGCCTGGTCTACAAGAGCTAGTTCCAGGACAGGCTCCAAAGCCACAGAGAAACCCTGTCTCGAAAAACAAACAAACAAACAAACAAAACAAAAAAAAAACCTTGGGATGCCATCTCGCACCTGTCAAAAGCATGGCTAAAATCGAAAACACCAGTGATAGCCTATGCTGGAGAGGACATGGAGTAAGGGGAACACTCATCCATTGCTAGTGGGAATGCAAACTTTGTGCAACCACTTTGGAAATCAGTGTGGCAGAATTTCTCAAGAAATTGGAAATCAATCTATCTCAGGATCCAGCAATTCCACTCTGGGGAATATACCCAAATACCCTGTCATACTACAAAAGCATTTGTTCAACTATGTTCATAGTAGCATTATTTGTAATAGCCAAAACCTGGAAACAACCTAGATGCCCCTCAATGGAAGAATGGATAAGGAAAGTGTGGAATATATACACATTAGAGTACTACTCAGCGATAAAAAATAGTAACATCTTGAATTTTGCATGCAAATGGATGGAAATAGAAAACACTATCCTGAGTGAGATAACCCAGGCCCCAAAATATGAATATGGTATGTACTCACTCATTAGTGGACTCCTAGCCATAAACAAAGGACATTAAGCCTATAGTTTGCAAGCCTAGAGAAGCCAAATAACAAGGTGAACACAAAGAAAAACATATATAGGTCCTCCTTGAAATTGGAAGCAAACAAGATTGCCCGGCAAAAAAGTTGGGAGCATGAGGGTGGAAGTGGGGGCTAGGTGTGGGGGTGGGAGTTGGGAGAAGGGGAGAGGGGGGAGAGAGAAGGAAGAAAGGGGAAAGACTGGAGAGTGCTTAGGGGAATGGGAGGGTGGAGATGGAGGGAAGGGCTGATATAGGAGCAGGGAAGAAGATATCTACATTAAGGGAGCCATTTTTAGGGTTAGGCAAGAGACTTGGCTCTAGAGGGGATCCAAGGTGTCCACGGGAATGTCCCCAGCTAGGAACTTGGGCAGCAGAGTAGAGGGGTGCCTGAACTGGCCTTGCCCTACTATCACACTGATGATTATGTCGAATATCACCATAGAATTTTCATCTGTGCGCTTGATGGAGATAGAGACAGAGACCCTCATCAGAACAAGGGTCTGAGCTCCCAAGGTCCAGTTGGAAGAGCAGAAGAAGGGAGAAGATGAGCAAGGAAGCCAGGGGACTATGAGGGGTTGGCCCACCAACTGAGACAGTGTGACTGATTAATGGGAGCTCACCAAGGCAAGCTGGACTGGCACTGAAGGGAGAATGTGATCAAACTGGACTCTTTGAATGTGGCTGACAATGAGGGCTGACTGAGAAGCCAAGGACAATGGCAACCGGTTTTTGATTCTACATGCATGGACTGGGCCTTATGGGAGCCTAGTCTGTTTGGATGCTCACCTTCCTAGACCTGGATGGAATGGGGAGGATCTTGGGACTTTCCTCAGGGCAGGAAACCCTGAGACATCTTAGGATTGGAGGAGGAGGGTGAGGGGGAAGTGAGAGGGAAATGGGTGGAGGGGAGGAGGTGAAAATTTTAAATGGTATTATTTATAAAGCAATAAAAAATATTGTAACTATAAAAAAGAAGTCTTCTAAAATGTGTGTTCCATAATTTCTATTAAAATTTTTGATGGATCTCCATGTTTATTCTATCACTCAGAGCAGTTTTGTTTTTTAGAACAGACCATGGATTTTCTAATATCAGGGGAGGCATGTTCTCCACAGTGACTGTGAATGAGTGGACCATGTTTGACCAGTGGACCTGTGAGGGGCTCCCCAAGAAGTTTTTCAATGTTAGTGGTTTGTCTTGTTTGTATCTTATTGATCTACATCCATTGGTCCAGTGTCAGCCTTTCCGCATCTTCTATATAATCCAGAAATTTGAGATCTTTCATTCTTGTCATCCCAGAGGAAACATTAATTTTAGGAATGTATTGTCTACAATCACTTCTCAGTATGGGATGGTCTACCACAACTAAAACATTTGGTATTTTGATGTCACTTCATATCTTTGGGAATTGCTTCTACTACCCAAGTCTCAGTAATTATAGTCAAATGACAAAACATTAGACTGAGGAAGACACACAGAAAAGGATAAATCTTTTGGCAGCTAGAAATCTGACAAAATGATTAATATGCAGAATATGAAAAAACTCAAAATCACAGATTCAAAATCTACCATGTGAATCATTTATAATAATTTATAATAACTATAATAATGTCTTGGGCCAGAACAGAACATTCTCAAATGAAGGAAAAAATTAATAAAAAAATTCAAGAATATTTATCTTCCCTAAAGCATACAGAAAAATGGAAATCAAAATAACTTTGGAATTTTACATATACTAATTCTGAATGCTAAACATCTATGAATAATCATAACAAGTGCTGGAGTAGTTGTGTTGAGAAATGAAACAATTATCTACTGGTGGTGGAATTGCAAACTAGTCCAGGCACTCTGTACACCAGTATGCAAAATCTTCAAATGTCTATAAGTCAGTTTACTATATGAATCATCTATGTCACTTTTTAAGCTCAAATCATTCACATCCTACTCCATCAAATATTAAGCTGAACCATGTTCACTATATTGATCATAAATAAGAAATGAAAACAACCGAAATGTCGTTTGAATAACAAATGGGTAGTGAAAACTGATCTATATAATGTAATGTAATATTATTGAGCTGCAAAAAAAGATAAAATTATGAATTTTGCAGGATAATCTAGGAAATTAGAAAAGATACTATTGAATGAAGTATCTCAGATCCCAAGAGAAAATTTTCCCATTCTCTCTTACATTTGAGGCTCAAGTCTCCACATCATTAGATATGTAGACATAACTTGAAGTAATAGCAGAAAACAGCAGAGTATATAGGAATGGGTTACAGCTATGGAAGAGCAAATAGAGAAGGGGATGACAGAGTGGAAATGATCTGAAGAGGGGAAATCTGGAGTGATAATTGGAAGAAAAAATGAAGAAAACTACAGAAGAATAAAGGACCCAAAAATAATAGTAAGTGTAGGTAGAGGGATGCTTTTTTTGTTCACCAGGCACCCAGACTTGAAATAATCACACAGAAACTGTATTTTTACAATACTGCCTCAACATATTAGCTCAGATTTCTCATTGACTAGCTCTTATATCTTAAATTAAACAATTTCCATTATTTGATATTTCACCATGAGGCTTGTACTTTACTGGCAAGGTTCCAGCATGGTGGCTCGGATTGTACACAACCAGGTGTGCTTCCAGCAAAGTTGATCAAAGTGTGGGTTGAGGCCATTCTGGACTGCCAATTGTTCTATGGGAAAACGAAACCGAGAGAGGTCAGAGTCAACCTTGGTGGAGGCCTGGGTGGACTGGCAAGAGTCATTATTGTTATATCCTTTCTCTGGAAGCTACATGGTGTCTTACTGACTCTGCCTACCTTCTTACTATATCTCTTCCAGCCTGACTATACTCTGCTTCTTTTTTCTTCAGCTACAATTCAATGTGCTTAGATCAATTGACTTTTTATCTATAATCCATTTTATCTAAGATTCAATTATCTTAATTATTGTGAAATGCCACGATGAAATAAATTTTAAAATCTATTCTAACGACATTAAATACATTAAATCAATATCTTCTTTACAAAAAACTTAAAGAAACATGGTAAACATACTGGATATCATAAAAGAGTTTGAATGGGAAAAGGATACAAAGGAATATAGTGGTCCTCTTTCAACTTCAAATAAGATAATCAGTTTTAGGTATATTGGAATATGATCAAAAGTGGCAGTACTTGGTTTCCAGTAAAATGTTTGCTATCTTAACTCTTCAGTTTACTTCATATTCATATGGATCATATCGATGGATAGAAAAAACTAATGTGAAACAAGACTGGCATTGTGATCCACAGAAAAATCCATGAGAGATGCAATTAATTTTCATGATAAAATGTTGGTTCATGATTATATTTTGAAATCCTATTTTCCGTGGTGTAAAACAAAACATAGAAATCCTGACTTTATCCTACGTGTTTACTCATTTCTTTATAATCTTTCATTTATTTGTTTTTCTTTATAAAATGAGGAACTTTATAATCTCTTTTTTCCACAATAAGTTCAGAATGTGGAGGGAATCCTTGTACTAACACAGAATTTAATTAGAGCTACATATTTTAAAGAAAGATATTATCACTAGTATAAATCATATTTTCATTTAAAATAATGGTGATCTGATTAGAGTATAATCTATTTTATTCGAGATTTCTAAGTCTATTCATACTGCTAAATATATAGTTCATTTGTTCAGTCTCTTCTAGCATACAAAGTACTACTTTTGAAAAGCCTATGTTTGATGAAACTCTAACGAAAAGGAATTTGTATTCAAACATATTTTCAATTTAAGGTAGGCAAAGAGATGGGAAAATACAATTATTTTTAATCAAAGCTATGGTCAGTCACTCTCTTATCCTATCAAGTTTGCCACACCTACCCAAGTTTATCACTAGAAATAATGCATGTTCAAGACTGTGCAAGAATGAATATAAATTTCTAATGTTTATGAAATGTATCTAACAAGTTCCGCAACCCCCTTCTTCCCTTTTACTCCATAGGTTTCAATGCCTGATGTGAATCTCGGATCGTAGTCAGTTTATTCATCAAGTATACTTGGAAAAAGATAATAGTATAGGATGCATACTAACAAAAAATTGGTTACATTTTTGTTCTGTTTCTAGGCTTTTATTCTGAATTTGAATATGAACCACTTTCCTAGATTTATGCCAGTTAATGATGGTTTACAGTTCCCAGGTGAGATTGTAATGTGTTAATTAGGGGGTACAAAATCATTCCCAAGGAATATATATATATATATATATATATATATATATATATATATACATATACATATATATATATATATATATATATGTATATATATATTCATTCCAAGATATATATATACATATATATGTATATATGTATATATATATTAAAAAGTAATTATTGACTTATGATATTTTCCCATGGATAATTCAAATAAAATCATTTTTAGGTGTGTAAATTCATCCGCATACATGAATTTTGTGGAAATATTGAGTGTTTGTACACATAAATACACACACACACACACATACACACACGAGTGTATGAGAGGGAGCTGCAGGCTAGTGTTGGGTGAATTCCTCAGGATTTGTAGGTTGTCTGACCCACTGACCACAGAGTCCTTCTTGTCTCTGTCTCCTAGCCATGCAATCACAGGCTTATCATTTCACACTTGTATGGTATGCACTTTATATAATAAACTTCTTCCTCGGACTCCTAAATTATCTTTAGAAATCAATCACAAGAATTTGTACTTAATACAAACTTTGTTTATTTGTTTTGTTTGTAGAGATTCTGCTTAAATGATTGAAATGCTTTTTATTGTTATTTAATAATAAAGTATATAATAATGTACTTATTTGTACTTTAATTATATTCTTGCCCTTTCACAAATCCTTTCATATATCCCTTCCTTTCCCACCCAAATTAAAGTTCCTTCTGAAACAAATAATAAACTAATAAAACTACAAAATCCCCAAACCAAAAAAATATATAACACCCCAAAAAATGAAAACCGTAGCCCAATAAGAACACACACATGACTGCAGAGTCTATTGTATGTTATTCAACTATTCCTGAACCCGAGGCCTTCCCTGGGATGATTATATACCCTATTCCACTGCATTGAGAAAAACTGTTTTTCCCTATACAAATAGGTATTTGTAAAAGTTTCTTTGTGGACCTTTAGCCTAATGACTATGTTCCCACCTAATATAAATAATATAAATAAAATATGGATATAGATATAACTATATAAATATAAATAAATCTATATCTATATTTGTGGTAATATTAATTTTATTTATATAATATGTTTATTATCTATAAAATTTATATAAGTGCTTATTTATATGCATTTATTTCTATAGTTATATATAAACCCATATAACACACAATATTATTTACGTATTTATATTTGCACACATATATACATGTATCTATATATGTATATATCATAAAATAAAACTTAATAAGAATAAAATAAAACTCAGATCAAAGTTGGACAAGTCAAACCATCTGAAGGGAGAAGTACACAAGAGAAAGTAAAAGAATCAGAGACCCACTTGGTCAGACACTAGGAATTTCATAAAAAACACTGGACTGGAAGTCATATTGTATATGTATAGTGGCTGGTTCACATCATATGCAAACCCTTTGTACAGCGTATTTCTGTCTCTGTGAGTTCATAGAGCTTTAGCTCATGTTGACTTTGAACGCCTTGTTTTACTGGTGTCCTCAGTTAATTCTGGTTCTTATATTCTTTCTAATTTCTTTCTCTTCTTGGCATTAGTGGGATTTCAGAGTTCTGAGGGCAAGAAATTTGATGGCAATATCCTATTTAGGGCTGCTTGCTCCAAGGAATCTCACTCTCTGAGTAATATCTGACACTAGGTTTATGTATTTGCTACCACATGCTGCAAGAAAACCTTATTGATGACGATTGAACTTACTAAATTATTATCAATAAACCCGTTAAGAAAAACTATCACCATTTTGTCTAGTGTAAACAAAAATCTCTTTGTATTAGACAAGCTATACAATCTTCAACAGGAAGAAAAGTCTTTTCAGGTCTATTCATTATCTCACATTATAGAAAACAAAAGAAACAAATCAAATATTTCTTTTCCTTCTGTTTTCAAGTTTCTACAGCATCAGTGCCTTCTTCCACACTTGGTACTTTAATAACTCTAATATTTACTATTCATTCCGTGATGTTTTCTCAAAGCCTGCAAGTGACTGATGTATCAAACAAAAGATGATTTTAGTGTGATAGTCACTACAGACACGTGGATACATATTACCATCTGATCACTGGAAATATGTTTTAATAATTATCATCATTATTATTAATTATCATTATTATATTTAGAAAACCAACCCATTTTGGGGTACTCTGGTTCTACCAAGACAAGAAGCTTAATTTATATCTGACTGTCTTTCATTTATGTGAACATTCACGAATGTTACTGTTTTTATATCAAACTTAGTATATTACACATCAAATCAAAAAGATGAGATTTTTTTTGTACAAAGCTTCAATAAAAAACATGCACATTTAATTACAATAAACAAGTTTTTCTTCTGGTGATACATTAATCCTTAATGTGTGCTTATGATATGAAGCTTTCTGACACAAAATTTCTGGGTTTATTAAAGTCAACATGGTTTGCTGGTAATTTCTGCAGTACACTCTTGTGTGAAGACTTCCACACAAGAAATGCAACTTTTGTCTTTGTAAATATTTTTATCTCATATGAAGACAAATATCAGCCATCATATAGTCTTTTGTTTACTTTATATTAGTTTGAAAATACTAACAGGGTAACTATAAGCAATATCAGAGTGGAAAATTTAGAGTCTGCAAATAAATTTTGTCTGATATTAGTTTATCAACAACAATGTTGCCAACTACTTTATCTATGTCCATTTGTATGTTCCACAAAATTGAATAGAAATTTATCAGACTTTCATGGATCTTCCAGTTTTCAAGGAAAGCACTTACCACTTCCTGAATGCTTTCATTGTAGACATGCACTGCTCCTTCTGTTTCGGGAAGCTCTGGATATTAACCCAGAGCTCTGGTTTATGCTAAGCAATCAGAACTCTCTTCCCCCCCCCCTCAAAAAAAAACTTTGTATCCCTTTGTCTCAAAGTAATACTTTCTATAAATCTAATGACATATATTCCTGAAAAAAACAAGGAAAAAAGAATTTGAAACATGTTTACTAAAATATATTCTAACATAGCCTGCTGTTTTTTTCTAAAAGAAAATAGGGAGAATAGGAAGTAAAGGTACGGAGTGTTAAATAATTCTGTGCAAAGAACAGATGACTCACAGCATAGAATAAGGCCTTCATGGTATGCTGTTCTGATGTATTTCAACTAATTATAAATAAATGGACAAAATTTTCTAGAAAAATTAATTTCAGGAAGATGAAAGTAATAACATCCCTACAGCTTAGTCTGCTTGAAAGGTAAATTAAGAAACTAAGCATAACATAGAACTGTCCCATTATATCCCACAGCAGTGTATGAAAAAATGCAATAAAAAGCAATACCTTGTAGATTACAATTTTTCACAGCTCTATTAAAATAGTAATCCTTGTGTATTAAATATAGATTTGAATGTTTCACAAAGATTGGAGTATACTGAGAGCTATAAATTCTGTTTAGATAAAATAAAGCACAAAATTATGGAGAAAATCCCTGTCAGGGAGAAGTTAACCAGCGGACTGAGGGATTGAAGAAGGAAAATGATCTGTGAATGTATTCACAATTATTAGCTATTAATTCCTTCCATGAATTATCAAAATGTATTTATACTCTACTAATATGTCTCCCAAACAACAGAAGGGAAGTGAAAATATTATCCGTTCAAATATTTTTTAATATAATTTCACATTTGTACACACGATTGTGTGTGTGTGTGTGTGTGTGTGTGTCTTTTCCCTGTGTCAGACCATCTTGCAGGAATCTGGTTTTCCTTCCACCATGTCAATGTGAAGACTAAATTAGGTCTGCTTTCTTGGTAAAGAACCTTTTCTCCGTTTAGTTTGATGTTAGCTGTTGGTTTGCTGTAAATAGCTTTTATTATATTTAGGTATGATCCTTGTATCCCTAATCTCTCCAAGACTTTTATCATAAAGGGATGTTGAATTTTGTCAAAAGCTTTTTCAGCATCTAAAGAAATGATCATATGGTTTTTTTCTTTCAGTTTATTTATATGATGGATTACATTGATAGATTTTCGTATGTTGAACCAGCCCTGCATCTCTGGGATGAAGCCTACTTGATCATAATGGGATAATTTTTCTAATGTGTTCTTGGATACGGTTTGCCAGTATTTTGTTGAGGATTTTTTGCGTCGATGTTCATGAGTGAGATTGGTCTGTAATTCTCTTTTTTGGTTGAGTCTTTGTGTGGTTTTGGTATCAGAGTGACGGTAGCTTCATAAAAGGAATTTGGCAATGACTCTTCTGTTTCTATATTGTGAAATACCTTAAGGGAGTATAGGTATTAGGTCTTCTTGGAAATTCTGGTAGAATCAACATTGGAACCGTCTGGTCCTGGGCTTTTTTTGGTAGGGAGGTTTTTGATAACAGCTTCTTAATTCTTCACGACTGACAGTCTATTTAGATTGTTCACCTGGTCTGATTTAATTTTGGTATATGGTATTTATCTACAAAAAGTGTCCATTTCTTTTACATTTTCCAGTCTTGTGTGGCATAGCAGGCTTTTGTAGTAAGATCTAATGATTCTCTGAATTTCCTCTATGTCTGTGGTTATGTCCTTTTCATTTCTGATCTTATTAATTTGCAAATTCTCTCTCTGCCGTTTGATTAGTTTGGATAGGGGTTTATCAATTTTGTTGATTTTTTCCAGGAACCAGCTTTTTGTTTCATTGATTCTTTGGATTGTTTTCTGTGTTTCTATTTTGTTGATTTCCGCTTCAGTTTGACAATTTCCAGTCTTCTACTCCTCCTAGGTGAGTCTGCTTCTTTTTTTTCTAGAGCTTTTAGGTGGGCTGTTAAGTTCCAATGTATGCTTTCTCTGTTTTCTTTAAGTGGGGCACAAGCTATGAACTTTCCCCTTAGGACTGGCTTTCAAAGTGTCCCATAAGTTTGAGTATGTTGTTTTTTTATTTTTCATTGAATTCAAGGAAGACTTTAATTTCTTTCTTTATTTCTTCTTTGATCCAGGTGTGGGTCAATAGTTGACTGTTCAGTTTCCGATGAGTTTGTAGGCTTTCGGGGGTAGCTAACTCAAAGCCATCCCAACTAAGTCAGGAACACGACAAGGCTGTCCACTCTCTCCATACCTCTTCAATATAGTGCTTGAAGTGTTAGCAATAGCAATAAGACAACATAAGGGGATCAAGGGGGATTGAATGGAAAGGAAGAAGTTAAACTTTCGTTATTTGCAGATGATATGATAGTGTACATAAGTGACCCCTAAAACTCCACCAAAGAACTTTTACAGCTGATAAACACCTTTAGTAATGTGGCCGGATACAAGATAACTCCAAAAATTCAGTCGCCTCCCATACACAAAAGGATATGGAAGCAGAGAGGGAAATCAGAGAAGCACCACCTTTCACAATAACCACAAACAGCATAAAATATCTCGTAACTCTAACCAAAAGAAGGGAAGGATTATTGACAAGAACTTTAAAGCATTGAAGAAAAGAAATTGAAGAGGAGTACCAGAAAATGGAAGGATCTCCTTCTTGCTCGTGGATTGGGAGGATCAACATAGTAAAAATGGCAATCCTACCAAAGGCAATTTATAGATTCAATGCAATCCCCCATCAAGATCCCATCAAAATTCTTCACTGATCTTGAAAGGACAATAATCAACTTTATATGGAATAACAAAAAACCCAGGATAGCCAAAACAATCTTATGCAATAAAGGAACTTCGGGAGGCATTACCATCCCTGACTTTAAACTCTATTACAGAGCTACAGTATTGAAAACAGCTTGGTATTGGGCATAAAAATAGAGAAGCCGACCAATGGAATCGTAGAAGACCCGGATTTAAACCACAAACCTATGAACACCTCATTTTTCGATAAAGGTGCTAAAAGTATACAATGGAAGAAAGAAAGTATCTTCAACAAATGGTAGCTGGCACAAACTGGATGTCAACCTGTAGAAGAATGAAAATAGACCCATATCTATCACCATGCACAAAACTAAAGTCCAAATGGATCAAAGACCTCAATATCAATATGAACACACTGAACCTGATAGAAGAGAAAGTGGGAAGTACACCACAACAGATGGGCACAGGCGATCGCTTCCTAGGTATAACCGCAGCAGCACAGTCATTAAGGGCAACATTGAATAAATGGGACCTACTGAAACTGAGAAGCCTCTGTAACGCAGAAAAAGACACTGTCACTAAGACAAAAAGGGAACCCCGACTGGGAGAAGATTTCACCAACCCGCAACAGACAAAGGTCTGATCTCCAAAATATATAAAGAACTCAAGAAACTAGACTTTAAAAATGCTAATTAACCCAATTAAAAAATGGGGCACTGATCTGAAGAGGGAATTCTCAACAGAAGAAGTTCAAAATGGCCAAAAGGCACTTAAGGTCATGCTCGGCCTCCTTAGCGACAGGGAAATGCAAATCAAAAACAACACTGAGATATCACCTTACACCTGTCAGAATGGCTAAAATCAAAAACACCAATGATAGCCTTTTTGCTGGAGAGGCTGTGGAGAAAGGGGGCAACCCTCATCCATTGCTGGTGGGAATGCAAACTTAGCAACCACTTTGGAAAGCAGTGTGGCTGTGTTTCTCAGAAATTCTGGGATCAACATACCCATGGGACCCAGCAATGCCACTCTTGGGAATACACCTACTGTAGGATGCCCGATCATATGACAAGGACATTTGTTCAACGCAGTGTTCATTGCAGCATTATTTGTAATAGCCAGAACCTGGAAACAACTCTAGATGCCCCCTTCAATGGAAGCATGGATGAAGAAAGTATGGAATATATATTCATTAGAATACTACTCTCAGCGGTAAAAAAACAATGACTTCGCCATGTAATTTTGCATGCAAATGGATGGAAATAGGAAAACACTATCCTAGGTAACCCAGACCCAAAAAGGATGAGCATGGGGATGTACTCACTTATAATTGGTTTCTAGAGATAAATAAAGGTCAGTGAGTCCATAATTTGATACCCTAAAGAAACCAATTAAGAAGGTGAACCCAAAGAAAAGCATACAGCTATCCTCGGGGTTATGGGAAGTAGACCAGATTGCCGGCAAAAATTTGGGGGATCTTGGGGGGTGGGGGGAGGGGTGATAAGGGGAGAAGGGGAGAGAAATGTGAGAAGGGGAGGGGTGGGGGAAACTTGGGGCAAAGGGATGATTGGGATAAAGGGAAGGCTGGTTAGGGGAGCAGAGAAGCACACATTTAATTAAGGGAGCCATCTTAGGATGGAAGAGACTTGGATTCAGAGGGGCTCCCAGGTGCCCAGGGTGGTGTCCCGCTAAGTTCCCTGGGGCAGCTGTGGATAGGGAACCTGAAATGACTCTGTCCTATAGCCATACTGGATGAATAGGCTTACATATCACCATAGAAATTTCACTCATGGCGATGGATGGAGATAGAGACAGAGACCCACACTGAGCACTGGACTGAGCTCCCAAAGCCCCAATGAGAGAGCAGAAGGAGGGAGAATATGAGCAAAGAAGTCAGGACCACAAGGGGTGCCCCCACCTGTGGAGACAGTGGGGGCTGAGTTTTGGGAGCTCACCAAGGCCAGCTGGACTCTGACTGAAAAAGCATGGGAGCAAACCGGACTCTCTCTGAATTTGGCGGACAACAGAGGGCTGCTGAGAAGCCAAGGACCATGGCACCCGGGTTTTGGATCCTATTCTGGCGTCTGGCTTTGTGGGAGCCTATCCAGTTTGGACGTTCACCTTTCCTAGACCAGGATCGAGGGGGAGGACTTTGGACTTTTCCACAGGAACCCTGACTGCTCTTCAGGGCTGGAGAGGGAGGGGGAGTGAGGAATGGGGGAGGGTAGGGAGGGAGGGAGGAGGGGAGGGGAATGGAGGCGTGGGAGGAGGTAGAATTTTTTTTTTCCAATAAAAAAAAAAAAAA
>CAWTZC010001962.1:0-11339 GCA_963919715.1 Microtus obscurus | reverse complement strand
CTGTGTTGAAATAACTTTCCCACACAAACTGTATTCATTTAATCACTGCCTGGCCCATTATTGGCTAGCTCTTACACCTGGTCTAACCCATTCCTAATATTCTGTGTTTGCTTCCCCAAGGTCTGCAGCTACCGGGAAGATTCTAGCCTACGTCCATCTCGAGTCGGAGCTTCATGGCGTGCGTGCCTCAAAGAGCTGGGCCATCCTGTCTGCCAGCTAGACAGGAGAGCTGCTATCTCTAGGCGGGCCTGTCTTCTCATGACTCACTTCTCTTCCTGTCCGTATGTTAATCAGTTTTACTCCACCCACCTATTTTCTAACCTATAGGACCAGCCAAACTTAATACTATTTATTAATGAAATCAACAGATTGATAAACAGATTGATATATACACTCCCTCCTTCCCTCTGTTTAAACAAAAATAGAAAGCTATAACTTTAACATAGCAAAATTACATAAAAACAGTTATCAAGTAAAAATTTTAATAATCTTTTATTATAACTAAGGAAAGAAAAGTATAACTATAACTACTATTCTTAATTCTATCAAAGACTCCAGAAAGATACAGTATTACCTCAGCAAACAAGAAAAAGCAACCTTCCTTTCTGAAATGACAGAGACATCCTCAGCTGCCTGTACAGTCACCCAGTTCCTCTGTACCGTTGGGGCATCCTATCTTCGGGGCCTACGGGCCCATAGTTTCTCAGCAGACCGCTAAATCAGGAAATTTCCAGAGCCAGTCTCTATCTGCTTGTCCTGAAGAATGCTCTGGAGACTCCACCTTGGAATCAGGGAACCCCAAAAAGATCATCTCACCTTTAGGCAAGTTCAGTAGTCCTCTCTCTGTGGGTTCTCCTGTGTCCAGTTTATGCAATAGTCCAAGCAAGAGCAGTTTTCTCTTGCCCAAACCAGCTACTCAGACTCCATAAGGATCCTCTCCTGATGCCCATCTTCCTCTGAAGTAGATTGGTGCTGCCAGGAGCAGAGTGTCTCATTGTCATAGTCCCTGGTTATTAAAACATTAAATGTCCCTATTTGCAGTGCTTTTAAAGATATGAAGAATGCCTATCTAACAAAATATCTCTAACTATATCTAGAAAATCTATTATTTCTCACTTCTCATGCTTGATACCATTATCGATGATTATCCATTAACAACCTATATACATTACATTTTTAAGTAGAACTACACAATCACTACACCTAATCAAGAGCAGAAATACATATAATAAAATTGACCTTAAATCTAAATCACCAAAGCAAAATCCATATCAATGGAAATCATTCATACCTATACCATATCCCCTTTAAATGTAAAAGAACGTTTAGAAACCATATTTGGGGAACATGGCGCAGTTTTTTCTCTCCAAACTGCTTCCTGCTGAATGGGGGCGTTTAGTTAGGTCTTTGGTACCAACCTGTGCTTCTAGTTTCATCTCGGCAGTTGGGCGAAGCCAAATTTTCTGGAAAGGCGTTCACAGCAACCTTTCAGGAGGGCGTGGTTCGTCTCATACCATATCGGAAGAAGTTTTGAACAGGGTCTCATCCTGTGAAAACAGCAGAAACTCCTTTCCGAAGTATCATGTCCTTAAATCCAAATTCCAAAGTCAAGGCAATTTCACATTGGGTTAGTTTAGCAGCATTTATAGACAAATATCTTTTAGCAGCTCTTGCTCCTTCCTCAGCATTCAAACAATTCAAACAGAGCATAATAGCACGTATCAACATTCTCTGTGTATTTTCCATCTTTTGCACAGCTTTTGTTTTAACCTCTATTTCCATTTTATTTTTACTTTTAACTTTTTTCTTTTTGACCTGGACACTGTAGACCAGGCTGTTCTTGAACTCTCAGGAGATCCGCCTGTCTCTGCCTCCCAGGCATTTGGGATTAAAAGTGTATGCTACCACACCTTGGACTCACAGAGATCTGTTTGTCTCTGCCTTCTAGGCACTGGGATTAAAGGCGTGTGCTACCATACCTTGAAGTCACAGAGGTCTGTCTCCCTCTTGCATCCCCAAGTGTTGGGATTAAAGGCGTGTACTACCACAACCAACTTCTCTTTTTCTTCCTTATTTTTTACTTTTAAGAACTTACTTTTAGCTTGCATAGGCTTTCTTTTAACACTAACTGTAAACCATTTAAAAATTTTCTTTATCTTTGAATCTCTCTTTACTGTATCTCTCTGCTTTTCTGACCACATAGAGTCTTTAATTCTACCAAGCAATCTCAGTAGGACTAAAGTGCATGGCTTTGCCAGCTAAGATCCAGTCCATTCCTCTTAGCTTTCTGCCACTCCAAACTTTTGGCTGAGGTATCGGCCAGAGCGCCTTCAGTGCCACAAGTCTAAGTGTTTCAAGGTCCCTGCCAGCAATTAGCTGCAACAGACCAACACTCAAGTCCTTTCTCTGTAGTCTGCCCTCCTGCCTCAAACAGTCAGAGTTTGCCCTGGCAGGATGGCCCAGAAAGCCGGCATTTTTAAACATGCTGCAGCCCCCTCACTATGGCTGAAAACCGAAAAGCATGTGTTTAGCTTTTTCAGTCAACAATGTTTAAGTGTTTCGTGGGCAGGACCTCTTAATGAGCTGCAGGGTTTTGCAGCTAAGAGAGTCAGGAAGCCTTCTGAGCTAGAGCGCACGTGCTTGCCTCTCTCAAACAGACTATAATACCCGAGAAAGTGCTGCTACCAAGAAAACATGCTTTACTCTTTCCCAAGCTTTCTCAGACTTTCTGTGGATTCAGTTGTCTAAACGTTGGGCAGCCATCTGTTGCGCCTGGGGCGTGGGGTTGCTGTGTCCCCCAACACCCCGGCCGCCTGGCTAGCTTTATGCCCGAAATAACACCACACAAACTGTATTCATTTAATCTCTGCCTGGCCCATTATTGGCTAGCTCTTACACCTGGTCCTAACCCACTTCTAATATTCTCTTATTAGCACCCCAAGGTACTCTTACTCACGGGAAGATTCGCCTACATCCATCTCGAATCGGAGCTTCATCGCGTGCGTGCCTCAGAGAGCTCGGTCATCCTCATCTGCCCGCTAGACAGGAGGCTGCTATCTCTGAGCGGAGCTTTGCGTGCTTCTGAGCTCACTTCTCTTCCCTGTCCGGGGAGATACTATATTCTGTTTACTCCACCTACCTATTTTCTAACCTATAGGACCAGCCACCATTCTGTCTTTAACTTTAACCAATGAAAATCAACAGATTGATAAACAGATGATATATGACACTCCCACATCATAGGAAGAGAATGGCTCTTGTTCCGCCTGCCGGGACCCAAATAATCACACAAAAACTACAATACTGCCTGGCTAGCCTAGGCATATTCCTGGATAACTCCTTATCTTAAATTAACCATTTCTATATCTATGTATCACCACCATAAGATTGTAGCCTACTGGTAAGGTTTATCTGTGTCTTTCTCCTTCCAGAAGCTACATGGCATCTGTCTGACATTGACTACTCTCTCTCACTATTTCTGTTTGGATTTCCACCCTGTGTTGGTCATTCAAAAACAGTTTTATTCATTATCCAATAAAAATAAAACCCCTGAAAGACTTCCACATCATCCTTTTCTGACAGGATGCTTACTTTTCCCAAATCCAGAGTAAAAATCACCGTTACTTAAATTGCTTTGTCTTTGATTATATTATCACAGAAACTCCAATATATATATACATTGACTAAAAATCTCCCCAAGCCGGGCAGTGGTGTGTCACGCACTTTAAACCCAGCACTTTCGGGAGGCAGAGGCAGGCGGATCTCACCATTGAGTTCGAGGCCAGCCTGGTCTACAAAGAGCTGGTTCTGGGACAGGCACCAAAAAAGCCGGAGAAACCCTGTCTTGGAAAAATAAAATAAATAAATAACTCCCCAAATATATCCATTTGAGAGACCAAATAAATCAATGTTTCCTAACTAGTTTAAATAATATTATTTTTGTGTAATGAATATAGAAATTATGTTTCAGTTAGTCAAAAAGAATAAAAATAGAATAAACAAAATAAAACAACAAAAGATTAAAAGTAACCAAGGGGTAACTAATCAACATGCACTTACTTTCTCACAGATTGATAACTTTCTTCTAGAAACATTGAAAGTTAGTTTGGTTCAAGGACTGAGAATAGTATAAGGTAATTATAATCATAAGTGGTATTATAATTATTCTGTTTTACTTTTTATATTGAGAATTTTTAAAATATAATCTTTTTTCGTTTCCCTAGTTATACTGACTCCTTACACCCTCCCTCCTCCCGTTGCTACCTCATCCCCACTTACCCATTCACTCTTCAGAAAGAGTAAGGCTTCCCATGGTGAAAAATGTCAACAAGGTATAACACTTCACTTCCAGGCAAGACAAAAGTACTCAGCCCATATCCAAGATGAGAAAGGTTAATAGCATTTTAAAATCTAGTTTCTTGAGTTCTTTATATATATTTTGGAGACTCGGACCTTTGTCAGTTGCTGGTGGTTGGTGAAGATTCTTCCCCAGTCAGTGGGTTGCCTTTCTGTCTTAGCGACAGTGTCCTTCGCTTTACAGAAGCTTCTCAGTCTCGGTAGGTTATTTAATTCAATGAGGCCCTTACTGTCTGTGCTGCCGGGGTTATACGTAGGAAGTGGTCTCCTGTGCCCATTTGTTGTAGAGAACTTCCCACTTTCTCCTCTATCAGGTCTCAGCGTCAGTCGGACTGATGTTGAGGTGGATGGAAATAGAGAACACTATCCTGAGTGAGGTAGCCAGACCCAAAAGAGGAACATGGGATGTACTCACTCATATTTGGTTTCTAGACATGTAAACAAAGGACATTGAGCCTCTATCACGTGATCTTAGAGCTAAATAAGAAGGAGAACCCAAAGAAAAACATATAGGCATCCTCCCTGAATATTAACCCTTCATCAGGTGATGAAAGGAGACAGAGACAGAGACCCACATTGGAGCACGGGACAATAATCTCAAGGTCCAAATCAGGACCAGAAAAAGAGAGAGGACGAGAAAGGGAACCCTCAGGAAACGCGAGGGGTGCACCCACACACCAGAGACAATGGGGATTTTCTACCGGGAACTCATCCAAAGGCCAGCTGACCTAGATTTGAAAAAGCTCTGGGCAAAAACCCGTCTTGGGAAAAAACATAGAGACAATGAGGACTCTGAGATCTCAAGAACAATGGCACTGGGTTTTTGATCCTACTGCACATATTGGCTTCTGTGGGAGCCTAGGGCAGTTTGGATGCTCACCTTACTAGACCTGGGATGGAGGTGGGTGGTCCTTGGACTTCCCACAGTGGCAGGGAACCCCTGATGGCTCTTTGGGCTGAAGAGGAGGGGGACTTGACTGGGGAGGGGGAGGGAAATGGGAGGCTGCGGGTGGGGAAAAGACAAAAAAAAAAAAATCTTAAATAAATAAATAAATAAATAAGACGATAGGGAATGAAAGAGCAGTCCAGATTCCCCTGCCCTCCACAAGGAGGGAAATGAGAAATGGGGGAGGAGGTGGGAATTTTTTTTTCAACAACTAAAAAAAAAAATTTAAAAAAAAAAAAACGAAATGGGAGAGAATATTTCTAGCCTCAAGAGATTAGTACTAACATTGACAGAAACAAAAGATGCCATGTAAAAGTTAACAAAAACCCACCAATCTCTTTCATTTATATAGGTGTAAATATCTTCAATAAATATACCAAATCAGATCGTACAGCACATAAAATATCATTCAAAACAGGACTAGGTAGGGCTTGCTCTTAGGAATACATGATTGTTCGGTAATAGGAAATCTGGATCCTATTAAGATAATTGAGACAGGAAGCAAAAAAGAACTCATAATCAGCTCCACAGTTCCACCAAAAAGGCATTAGACAAAATAAAGCCGCTGTCTTAAAAATTAATAACTTGGCAGAAAAAATAGAAATTCTTCTGCTAGATAAAGTGTATATAAGATTCCTCCCAACCAACATCAAGCTTCCATAATGGAAGACTGGATTCCCTCTTTAGATAGAAAAACAAGATGGGTGTGTGTCTTCTTTTGTATCTCCTCCTCGATATTACCACTGGGTCCTGCAGTCAGGCGCAAGACTATGGAAATAAAAGGAATAAAACTCTGCATTTGCAAATGTTATAAACTTGAACATAGAAACTTTCCAATAAACGAAGTATAATACAAGTATTATATCTATCAATCATATTTACTAAAGTTACCATAGTAAGTTCACATGTTGATATAAAATCCAAAAGTAAAGCTATCATTTATTTTAATGATAAATAAAATTTTTCTAGTAAGTTTAACAAAAAATATAAAATTACAAAAATATGACAGAAAGAAAGAAAAAGAAGGAAAGAAAGAGAGAAAGAAAGAAAGAATATAAATTTTTAATCAACTACCGAACTAATGGTTTATTAACCCCATAATTCGGGAGGAAATTCAATAGACTGAGATTCAATTTACAACCACCAACCCAAGAAATAATTTAAAATCTCATCAGACTTCTGATCATATGAAAGTCATGTACAAAGAATTACTAAGCAAGTCAACATTACAGTATGCTGGCTCTTGAGCCCTTTACATAGCTAATAAATGTTTAATAGTTAAAGGAATGCTACTGTACTAGAAAACCGTTTCTTGGTGAGTGTAGCCAATGGTAAAGTTGTATCAGATTTCAGTATGCACCTCACCCTACAAAATAAATAGAAGTACCAAGAATTAGATTTTAGTCTATTTCTTTTAAAATAGAGTGTTGAATTTAAAAATGTGGACCTTGGAGAAGTTATGGGAAAAAAGCATGGGATATAGTAATGGTGGGAATGTATGAAATTTCACATACAAACTGTGTTTACTCAAACATAATTGCTTCATTTCTTCACTTAAATATTTCACAGAAATTTATCAGGACTGTGTGCCTTGAAATAGGATTGATAGCAAATGACAAGAAAGTAGGAGCAGTACACGATATTAGGAAACTACAAAGAGAAATCACTTGTCAAGAGAAAAAGATATACATAATACCAAATGGACACTAGTAATTGTTTTCAGGCACCAGATAAATTATAACCTTCATATAGATAGAATCATAAGTTATAATGTTAATAAACAAGGTCTTATACTCAAGAGATGTTAAAGCCATTCCACAGAAAATCCTGTGAATGTATAAGCATTATTCTTAATAAAGAAAAGGCATCATTGAAATTCAGATAAGCAAATACTAACAACAACAACAAAAACGAAGGGTTTAAATATTAGGTGTTAAATATGAGGGAAGTTAGAAAAGCATAAAATAAAATAAGTAACAAGGTGCAAATGTGCTCTATTTCTTTGATTAATTCATTTTAATCTGGAGCCAATTTATACAAGGAATATAGACTAATAATTTCCTGGGAAATGTAAGAGTAATTATGTGACATGGTTCTTGTTGGCTATAATACAGCTGATGGATGTCGATAGTAACAATGGCTGCAAAACCTTCAGAAACATACTGAATTGTAGCCTTAGAATGAATTTCCTTTTCTAGTTATGTGAACTATAATTATAACCTAATAAAAAGGGAGTGGAATTCTTATGACTGCTTAAAAAGACTAGACTCTTTAAAGAATGACTTTATTCGATGAGCTATTTAAATAGAATTGTAAATGTTCTACATTCTGAGAGGTAACTTCTTTTCTTTGTGCGGGAATAAATTAAAGGCTATAAGGACTTTCATCTGGTGATAAGTGAGGAGTAATTAATCATTGCTTTTACGCCCCACAACTGTTGTTTGCAGAGGAGAACATGAATAACTATCTATGAAAGTTTTTCAAAACCAAAGAACAAAAACAGCACTAAATCACCCAGAAAGAATAAAACATTCAGACAGAACCTTGTACCATTCTTATTCAGTTTTCTCTGTTCTCACTGTCTTTTAATTCTTCCTTTCTCCTCAACTTTCAAAATACAGGGTGAGAACATCCCGTAAATTCTCTATACAAATTCATATTTAAGGTAATAAGTGAATGGTTTGAAGAAGAAAATTTCAGCATGTGGCTGAATTTTCTAGTAATGTTGGTACAGATTACCAAAAGATCCAATGTATTGTGCAAAGCTATAAAAACAAGATGGGGTTTAAAGATAGAAAACATGAATACGCTTGCCCTTTATTCTCGAAAGGAAAATGCAGAAGCATCGATTAATAGACGCATAGGGGACTCTATCCATGGTTCAGCTGTGCTCGGTGCATAGTGGGTGACTAGAGATAAAATCAATGTGCTATGTATTTCTAAGTAAAAGTTCAGGGGTAAAGAGGTTTTTAAAGTGTTATAACAATTAAATATAAAGAGAATATTTGGTGAGACAGTTATGCTTTCTCATATTTATTTAAGGAATAATAAAGCTTCACTTATATTAATAAGTTATTTATTTGACAAGATAAAATGTATGCATTTAAACAGAACTCTAAAACATAACACAATAAAACAATAAATTATGATGTTATGTTGCACATATGAGAATATACAATTATATAAATCAAGCTTTCAAGGAACATACCAAAGTTCCAATATTTTTAATAAATATGAAAAACATAAGTAATGGCTTAGATAAAATTAACATTAAGATATTCATTTTTGAAATGGAATTTGAAAAAATAATATGCAATAAACAGTGCTCCAAAGTAAATATTTTTTCAGCTCTAAGTTTATATATAGGCTTAGAATACAAACAAAAAGTTAGAAAAGTATTATATGTTAATCATCTTTTTATATCTATGTAACTTCAAGTAACTATTTGATTATTAACTGATATTTCCAGAAGTACCCCTTTTTAAAGAAAAAATTAAATTAGTACTATGGGAAAATTTCTACTGCAGATATATTTACATTTTTGAAATGAGTTACTTTATGTGTATGGAATATTTTGCCTGTATGTATGTATGTATGTATTATGTTTGTCTGGTGCCACAGATGTTTAAAAACTACATCCAGATCCCTTGAAAATGGAGTTACAGACAGTTGTAAGCTATCTTGTTGGTGCTTGTGACCAAACAATTGTCTCTACAACAGAAAGTGTTCTAATCACTGGCTACCTCTCGAGTTCCTGATCTGACTTTCTATTCAATCTTGAGGTTCAACCCCATATTAAGTTCCTAATGAAGTGCTACAGCACTGAGCAATTACAAGAGAACAAATGCAAAGCAACCACTTAGCTTTTGCAATCTCTACCAGTAGGCCATATGGTAAAATGAGAATATACAGAAGTAAATCTATTGTCTTAAAACAAGACGGCTTTCTTTTGTCTGGCCATCATTTCTATTTATACTTTCTCTATTTCCTTTTTCCTTTCCCCTCCTCCTGCTTTCCCTTCTCTCTTCTACCCTCTCTTTCTCTACTATTTGCTAGTTACTCATAAATATTCCGTAAAGTAATCTTTGTTTACTGCATATTTTTAAGAGGTCCTAGGGCAAGAGAGTTGAACTTTGAAAACTGTCCATAATGAATTAAATTCAAATAAGTTGTTTCTGTAAGGTCAGTCATCTACCATTCAAAACAAATTTTGGGATTTTTCAATCTTTATCTACTTCCTTAATTTAGCAGTATCTTGATGTAGGAAAAGATTATTTTTGAAGTTACATTCTGTTATGTGGAGAAATGTTAATATTAAAAAAGAAGAGACAGGAAAAAAGCATATACAATAAAAAAGTTTAAAAGGTAAGAAAAGAGAAAAGAGATATAAGGAATTGCAATCATAATCTTTCTATTCTTATCCAGTTTTACTTTGTAGCTATGCATTACTCTACAATATTAAGTTCACTGAGAACTCTGATTAATGAACAAGTATCTGTGTGGGATATAAAGACCAGGAATTTTAATGACCACTGGACACATTAGCATTCGCTACACTTCTGAGCAAGTGAAACCTAATAAACAATGGGATGTACTGCTGAAAAGAAGATGTAAAAAAAGTGTTTCTGAAAAGAGTGTTTTCTTAAAATACTGGGAGGTATTTCTCTAATTCTTTCTTTTCTTGAAGTCCGGAAGTTCTGTCACTCACTGTAAAGACCGTTACACTGGCACATATTTATTTCAATTTTCATTTGCCTGCAGCAAGGTTTAGAAAATTACTGAAATGCTGAGGGAACACTGGGAAAGTGGCTTTTTGCTAGTGTTGTTGACAGTTCTATTAAATTCTGTTTCTATAACTCTGTTAATCAAATACCTTTTCACAAAACAAATTCATGCTTTATTTCAAATTTAGATTTGATCCACAATATCCGGTCTTAGAATAATGCTGGACAAATATCTTTTAAATATGTGCATTTCTTATCTAAAATCCCACTTAAAATTGCTCTTAGATTTAAGCATGCTTCCTTTCTTGAAGTCAAGGGTTGTTACAGCAATTTCATGAGTTTCTTTACATCTTTTCACATTTGATCCACATAGGTAATGATGAAGGTCTTTGACCACTTCTTCGAGCGCTGGGACATCATCCCTTCTGCATTCTGAGAAGCCACTGTGGCACTAAGCCCAATTTGCTAACCATACATTTGATGTACGTGGGTCTTCTGTCATGTTACCTATGGTCAAATAAAGACTGCCTTTGGCCTTTGATGGGTGGCATTTGTGATTAGATAGGCGGAGCAGACAGGACAGAATGCTGGGAAAAAGGGTGGAGTCAGAAGCAATAGCTATTCTGATCTGGGTGAGAGGGGCTACCACTTACAGCAAGGGTGTTAACTAGGCTGAGCTGTAGCAGGCCTGTCTATGCCTGCGTGCCCAGCTGTAGCTGCTGGAATTTCTTGGCCAACCCTCTGTGCCATAAGTTGCCCACTACGGGTCCATACACAGGTCGAGTATCTGGGCCAGAGCCTGCGGGTTTTGGATGGAGTCCGGGGGCCCAAGTCAGCACAGGTCCATACAGATATGGGTGTCTTTTGCTCCTACCTGGGGCCAATGGCCCCAGTCTGCTGCCCGGGGGCCACGCCAAGGTTCATGGCCCTGTAGCACCATGGCTTGGATTGACATATGAGGTTGCCACCCAGAGCCATAAATAATCTCAGAATCAAACCAGTCACCTGAGTCCAGGCTGGAGTCTGAGTACTAATATACATCCAGACGTGAGTTACCAGAGAATACTTTGCCTTCTTGAACAAACTATGTTTCTTTCACCGTAATTCTGTCTAGATTTTGATTCTAATCTTGGGACCAGTGCATTACTTTCTTTCACTGGCTCTGTTCTAGGAACAAATTGCTTGTTTTTTTGACACTAGTTTCAGAGCCAGGGCCTGTCACCTTAGTCCTGGGTTCAGGGATAAAGATGTTTTTCTCCCTGGCCCTGGTCTCGACAGGGTGTTTTTCTTTCTCTGGCTCGGATTCAGAGTCA
>CAWTZC010001960.1:0-18430 GCA_963919715.1 Microtus obscurus | reverse complement strand
AAGAGTTATGATTAATAATTAATACATTTTTTTAATTTTTGCATAGTTGATTATCATCATTTTGTAAAAGTAATTCCCCAAAATGTGTTGTTTGCTATTGGGAAAAGACATCAGAGCTCCTGCATATTTGAATACTATGTAGAGTTCTTTAAAATAATTTATAGATACTTTTCACAGAAATTTATATATGTAGAAAACAATGTCTTTAAAATAAAAAAAGTTTAGAAAAACAATAAAATTTTGAAACCTAGTAGAATTTAGGATTTTTGTGGATTTAAAATAATGTTAAGAGACTGGCTGACTTTTAGCAAGGACGGAAGAGTTGTGAAAATGATGATCTTGCTATATTTCACAAGCTCCAGCTTAAAGCTAAGTTTTTACTGATGGGTAGGCTCTTTTCTGGTTAGGAGCTGCTTCATGGGCTATAACCAAGCAAAGTTCAATGTTTCTGAAACACAGAAAATTACCTTACAAACACAGAAACCACACACACACACACACACACAACATACATATACAATCAGAGACACAGAGACAGGGAAACACAAACAGCACATATGCAGACAAAGAGACACAGACACACACATACACACATAATACATTGAAATAATTTAAGCACTTTTAAAGTTTTAAAACATAAAGACTTATACTTGATAATACTGAAGTATTGTAGTTCTTATCTTTCTCTCAGACAACACAGCATCAGCCTTTAGACAAATGGTGTTTTCATGGTTTCTAAATGGTTTTTATTTCTTTTTTCTAATCATTTATCATAGATATATTAGTATTTACTCACTGTAACCCAGAGAGTAAATTTAGTTTAGCAGTAACACTAATTTTGTTTACTAATTTTTGAACTTATATGGACTCCTCATCTTTTTAATTATTCATTCAAAACATCACTTTTTGGTTTATTATGACACCGTTTATTCTCTGTATTTTTTTTCTTTTTTTTTTTGAGACAAGGGTTTCTGGTATTCCTGGAACTCTGTTCTAAAACCAGGGTGGCCTGGAACTCATAAAGATCAGTCTGCCTCTGCCCTCCAGTCCTGGGATTTAACACATGTGGTACCACACCCGGCACTGTTTACTATCTTAAGAGATTTAGGCCAGGTGGTGGTGGTGCAGGCCTTTAACCCCAGAACTTGGGAGGCAGAGGCAGGTGGATCTCGTTGTTTAAAGTGAGTCTAGTAAAAAATATCTAGTTTCAGGACGGGCACAAAAGTTATTCAGAGAAACTGTTTCAAAAAATTTACATACATACATACATGCATACACACACACTTACAGTGTGTATGCATGTAGGTATGTATGCAAAATTCCTGAGTTTTGCATATGCCAATAGCTTTTAGAGTTCTTGTTATTAGTTCCTTGTATGATTAATATCCAGGTTATCATCTAATTCATATTCAACAGGAAATTTGTTCCTATTAAATACAACAAATATTAAAATTTGTTCCTACCAAATACTACTACTACTAACCTATATTTTAAAGTATTAACTCTCTTAAGGATTTGATGATAATCATTTAGCAGTTTATTTGTGAATTATACAGGTGATCATGTTTAATGACAATGAATGAGTTGACACATGTTTAGTAATCCCACATCATTTCTCTAGTGAAATATCTGCTAATATTTCCATAGGTGATATTAATTTGGAATGCTGGCTATTAGCTTTCTGTATATTTTGGAAACAGTTCTCTATCAAAAGTATACTTTAAACATATTTTCTTCAAGTTATGTGTTGGGACCAATTGGACTTTTGGCTTCCAGCTGCTCTTCCCTGCTAGGAGCCTTTCTAATTGAAGTTACTAAAAGCTGTGCTTTGCCTAGAGGATCAGAGGATGCGGATTTTTCACCTGTTGGCCATTGACTGCTGGGTAGTTAAGCCTCCCATGGTGCTATAAAAGAAGGACTTTTGTACCAGTAAAAAAAAAAATGGATCCAATAGCAGAGAAACATCTTGAGTGAGAAAAAGAGGTATATTTATGAAAATGTGAAAAAGTGAGTTGGTTCTGTAGTCAAGTGAATCACATGATGGATGGAGACAACAAATTTCCATAATCTGTCCTCTGATCTTTAAACAAAGCAAGGAGCACATACCAAATAAAGGCAAAATGACACCCTCACACACAGTCTAAATAAGTGTAATGTTTACCTGTATTGGAAATGGGGACTATTTCCTGATATTATTCAGTGAGTATTAGAGGTCTAAAAATTTTAAATAGATAATATAACCAAAAGAAGATCATATACTGGACAACCAATCTTTTTCAAAAGTGAAAATGGTAGAAAATTAATGCAGATAAAACAAAATAAGAAGCAGAATTCCGTTAAAGTCATTATGAACTACAATAGTGTACTAGACTCAGTGAATATTTTATTCTTGAAGCACCCAAAATGCATTTCAATTCTAATTAAATCTTGAGACATGTAAGCAAAATATATGTATCCATATATATATAATATGAGATATATTATCATTTATAATAATATATAGAGAACTAAAATTAAATATATTTATATGCAACAAAATGACTGATTATTCTAGGTTATAAGAAACATACCTTACATCCAGGTACAAAGGTAATAATTGAATGCCAACAACAATAAGATCATTTCAGAAAACCTCAACCAGTAAAAATGCAAAGTTGTGGAGCTCAATTCCAAAGAATACACCTGTGAACTAAGCCCTCATCAAAAACTCAGGGAACATTAGATGAAGGAACCTTGAAATATGCATTCAGTTAAAATTACACAGACTAAACATGATATATTTATGAACATATGTGTATGTTTATATATATTCACGTAACATATACACACATGCAACAATTACTAAAGAAAAATTGATGAACTTGCAAATGGGTAAGAAGTACATAGGATGGCGTGGATGGAGGAAATGGAAGGGACAAATGATGCAATCGTATTATCATTTCAAAAATAACTTTAAAATGATTTACAAATCTGTAATCTACAGTAAGAGAAGTCAAAGTGAAAGCAAGGAGGATGAAAACTATGCTGTCTTAAGTTCAAAAATTCTAAGGAGCAGAAGAATCTGAGAGCCACAAAACAGATCCTCTCTGAGGCCCATGAGATTGTTATCTGTCTTTGGGTATCTACAAATGACAACAGAAATCTCTAAGTATGTTTTTATGAGTATAGATGGCAATATTCTGTTAAACTAATAGAAACCCATAAATATTAACTAGTTATTTGCATGTAATATCTACATATCATTTTGATAATATTAAAATGTGAAAAAATGACCTTTAAAAATTAGAGAAATATTTTTCAATTTCAACAGACAACTTAGTTTTGGAACCTAGGGTAGGTGTTAAATTACCTCAGTTTTGCTCTTGTCTTTTGTTTAGTGGAAAGCTGACCCATATATCATATAATTATCCTGGGAAATAAATGAGAATGGCTATATAGCAAAAAGTATCTAAAGGAAAATTGACATTTTATACCTACGTTCACATTTATGCTTTTAATGTCACAAATGTCAGACATTGTCCTAAAGGAAGCATGAGAAATATGCTTTCTATTATACAGCGAATGTCACATAAGTATGCACAGGAAGCCAGGAAAGGCAGGGGTGCGAGGAGAATGTTGCACTGGAGGCTGTAGAATGAGGAGGTTCTGTTGCACCATTGAATTTACAAAACCTCAGATTACCTGCACAGATTCTGCATAACTTTGAGGTAATGATTATGTTATGGAAGGAGGAGGGAGTTATGGGGTTCCACTTCTCACCACGATGAACATTTAGAAAAATGTTAATGGCAAAAAAAAAAAAAATCCCTTGCTGGTCATGGCACTTATTCCTGTAAACAAACTCTCACTTCTGCTCCTTAAACAACTCTAATGAAATTCATGGGTCACTAAAAGGAGAAGAAAATGGCATGTATGCAAAAGATGGCTTTGTTGGGAAAAAAGGAAGAAATTAATGTGAGTCAGAGGGTTATATGAGAGTATAACTGCTGTGGGTATGACTGAACTATACTCTGTGTGATTGTACCATAAAGACGACATTACAATTTATAATGTCTATACTTTTAACAAAATTTGTATAAATAAATCTCACCATGTTTGAACAGATTTCACTTCCAATGAAGAGCAATGTTTAAATGAAAATTTAATGAATTATAAATGTTTATTTCTCAAAATTTAGTCCCTAATATCAGGTCTAACTAACATTTTTTCACAACATTTTAAATACTCTTCAAAATATTTTATAATTTTTTTTCAAAACCTTGAGCCACTATTGTACAGCAGATATAATGCACAATGCTAGTGGCTTTGTTAATTTTATAAATGTTGAAGACATGTTATACAAATCAAAGAGGTTTGCTCAGATTTAAGTTAAATAGAAAAGTGGCCATGCAAGAAACAATGGTACAAGCACATAGTGAATAATAACGCTTTTCAGCACCACTTCAAATGATTTGTTGTTGTGTTTATAATGATTAGACTGTTTCTGGAAAATCACCAGATTGCTCTAACATTGGTTAGTTCAATGTTTATTCTGTGTTAGAGGCATAGCACTTTCAATTTCCTGCATTTTCTCTTTAGGCAATTGCTTGCTCTTGATGAAATTTGCATTCGCTGTCATAATTCTAATTAGAAAACATCTTGCCAGCAATGTATATAGTATATTGTCCTCACATTCAATTTTTCTCTTAGATTTCTTAAAGATGAATTTTTAATATTCAAGGCCACACACTTCATCAAGCTCGAAGCCTACACGTTTTCTCTGTTATCCCCTACACGTGTCTGAGATTTTCAGAACATCATAGGAAGCACTGCTTTGTCACTCTCCACTACCTGAGCACTGTGCAGTAGGTCTTATTTTATCATCTGGTAAAATGTGTTTGAGATGGAAAGAATGTAACTATTTCAGTCTCTTCTAATGTGACAATCATTTCAACCAGCACTCCAGCACTCGCAGAAGAAAAAATAAAACAAATACAGTTATTCTTTTCTGATGTAAAACTGAAGCATAGTAGAAATGGGGGCAAGAGGAGGTGGCAGAGGAGCTGGAAGGAATGAGTGTGGGGAGGAGAAACTGCTCAGGAGACATAGTATGAGAGAAGTGGGCAGTAGGAGGGGGAACTGTAGATAGTGTCCTCTTGCAGCACAAGAGTGAAGAATGAGAAATTGGGTCTGGGGAACAGCGAGAAGAGAATGTCTGTGAGCAGCCTACCTGGTTTTCTGCTAGGCACATGATTTCTTTATGTAGCCGTAAATGTCCCATAACTATCTCTATAGGTCAGGTTGGCCTCAAACTCAGATATTATCCCGGCTTTGCCTCCTGAAAGCCAGGATTAGAGGCGTATGGCACTATTTATGACTTTTGGTTACTTATTTAATTATTATATTAATTTATGTTTATGTTAATAATATGTAAAAAAATGAATGCTTTTCATTGCAGAAAATCAGGAATGAAATAAGAAAAACTAAGAAACACGGTTCTGATGATGCTTGCTATTAACAACTATATGAATTGAGACCTAGGGTAGAACAAAATGGCAGAGCCAAAATAAGCTTACACTGAACTTTAGTACATTGGAATTGTTTGTACTTTACACTAGTCCTTCTGTCAAAGGATAATGATAATCAGAACATAACAGCTCTAAGGTACGCAAATATTGCAGATCTTAAACATATAATCTACGAACATCGATAATAAAAAATATTTTTAAAAAGCCTTACTGACAGAGAAAGTAATGTCACCAAACATTAATATTATATGCTTATGAGAATAAAATAGTTAAGGAATTTTATTGTCAATATAAAGTATTTAATTTCTAAAGAATTATTCTGAGTGTTTCTCACATATTTTTTTCTTTTTTTTTTTTCGGGGGGTGTTTGATAGCCTGCCACTGGGCAAGAGACTGTTCTTGCCTGGACTATTGCATAAACTGGACACAAAGAACCCGCAGAGAGAGGACTGCTGAACTTGCCTAAAGGTGAGATGATCTTTCGGGGTTCCTGACCTATGAGAGAATCTATGAGACATTCTGCAGGACACAGCAGAAAGTGACTAAACTGTCTTTGGAATTTCCTGCTTCATGGAACTGTCTGCTGGATACTGTGGGCCTGAAGGCCAAAGATAGATGCCCCAACGGTACAGAGGAACTTTGGGTGACTGTCCAGGCAGCGAGATGTCTCTGTCATTTCTAGAGTTTTCTTATTTCTTGTTTAGTATTATAGCCTTCTGAAGTCTTTGATGGAGTTGAAGAATGGTTATAGTTTAGTTTTCCTTAGTTATGATAAAAGATAAAGTAGATATGAATATTGTAACTGTAATTCTTACTTGATAACTGTTTTGTTATATGTGATTTTACTATGTTAAAGTTAAAGTTTTTCTTTTTTGTTTAAACAGAAAAAGGGGAAGTGATGTGGGAGTGTCATATATCAATCTGTTGATTTCATTGGTTCAATAAAGAAACTGCCTGGGCCCTGATAGGACAGAAAATTAGGTAGGCAGAGTAGACAGAGAGGATTCTGGGAAAGAGAAGCTGAGTTAGGAGTCGCCATGATGTTCCCACTGCAAGAGACGCAGGCTAGAATCTCCCCGGTAAGCACACCATGGGGTGCTACACAAGGATTATCAGAAATGGCTAGTCCAGGTGCAAGAGCTTGCCAATAAGAGGCTGGAACTAATGGGCCGGGCAGTGTTTAGATGAATACAGTTTGTGTGTTGTTATTTCGGGTCTTAAGCTAAACCATGCAGGCGGCCGGGTGCGGGGAACACAGCCGGCCGCTCCTCTTACTACAGGGGGCGGGTTTCGAGACAGGGTTTCTCTGTAGCTTTGATGCCTGTCCCGGAACTAGCTCTTGTAGACCAGTCTGGCCTCGAACTCCCAGAGATCTGCCTGCCTCTGCCTCCTGAGTGCTGGGATTAAAGGCATGCGCCACCACCGCCCAGCTCTCACATATTTCTATAAGACAAATTAAATACTAAAGTACTGTATGTCAGTTCTAATAGACACTTTCATCACATCAGAATAAAGTTATTTATGTGGTCTGAACTTCTTTTTGAAATCTGCATGAATCATTTGTTGTAAATGAAATTAAAGTCATTTTAAAACAATATTTTCATCAGATCAGTATCTTTGAAAGGAAGCTTTAGTTGTGACTGAGCATTTCAGTGAAATTCCATCATTTGCTAAAAGAAATCCAGATTAAGAGTTATTATATATTTTTAATCTTTGTTTTCACTAAATAATGTATTAACACTTTGATGAATGCAAAACTCTTTGCATTGACTTATCTATGGAAAGTTTATATGCAGTACAAGTATCCTATGCAATCTCATACAATTTATTGACTCCTTAAATAACACAATTGTTACTATGCACTTTATTTTCAGTATCAATTAGAAGAGTGGAAGGAAATTTAGAAATAAACCTGAGATCCTGTGATCTTACACTAAAATGAGAAGTCTGGAGAAACATTAAATATTATTTTCAGGATATCATTGTTTATTTCTGCTGAGTAATAATATTGCATTGAGTAAATGTACCACATCCATTTCACAACATCATAAAATTTGCAGGCAAATGTATAGAACTAAAAAAAAAATATCCTGAGTGAGATAATCCAGACCCAGAAAGACAAACATGGTGTGTACTCACTCAAAAGTGATTACTAGATGTTATGACTCAAATGGACTTAATAGACATCTATAGAATATTCCATCCAAACATAAAAGAATATACCTTCTTTTCAGTACTTAATGGAACCTTCTCAATAATTGACCACATACTAGGTAACAAAACGAACTGCTATTAGATATAAAGTAAATGATATCCAGGCTACAATCGACAACCCTAGAGAAGCTCCGTATCAAGGATGATTCTAAGAGGCTCACACATGGATGAGCCTAGGAAGAAAAAAGAGACAAGTTCTCCTGAGTAAACTGGGTGTGAGGCAGGGCAGAGGAGAGGAGTGGAGATAGATGATAATATGAGGGAACAAGAGAGGCAGGGCACGGAGCAGAGAAAAATGTAGAGCTCGATAAAAAAATAAAATAAATAAAATAAAATGCTTGATGGCTGTTTGGAGGAACTGTGTATGGAAGAGGACGAAGCATGGCCTTGCTTGAGGATATATGCCACTGAGGTGTGGGGTTTGGTGTTCCCACAGTCCGCAACAAATGCCGTCTCTTTCTCTCTTCCTCCAACTAGTGGAATTCACAGAAACTGTCAGCTACTTCTCCAGTACCATGTCTGGCTGCCTGCAGACATGATTCCTGCCTTATGGCATTGTACTATCCCATTTCAATTGAAGCAATCCCCAAATCTAATGTTTTCTTTTGTAAGTTACCTTGGACATGGTGTCTCTTCACAACAATATAAAAGTAGCTAAGACATTCATTTTCTTTCCTTTGCTTACAGGGCATCTGATTACCATCAACCCAATATTCCAAAATATACATTTCATTTAATGAAAATTTTTCAGGTCAGACCATGTATTTTTATAGATGTTGCTTTAACACTATTAGATGCAATTTCATATATTTTGTCATTTCTAAACTTCAACATTTTAACATCTTTTGAAAGCATTTGTTTACTACACTAAATGTTCTCAGTATGAAAAGTAGAAAAGCATGAGATAAAAATTCTTTTTTAAAAATATTTCATGTCAGTATTCAGCATATTATTACTATCAATAACTAACTAACATTTCTCATTCAAATAAACATTTTTCTCCCCCTCTTTCCTCTGAGATCACATTTTTCTTCTATTTTTTTCCAATTAATAGTAATTTAGAACTTTTCAAAGCTCTAAATAATTTTTGTTTCCTTCCTTGTTTTGTTTTTTAGATAATATTTTTTCAATTAATCAGTATTTAGAGCTTTTCAAATAATTTTGCTTCTTTTCTTGTTTTATTTTTTTAGATTTTTTTTCACAGTAGTCCTGACTAGCCTGGAACTTGCTATGTAGAACAGGTTGGTCTTGAATTAATTCAGAGATCCAGGTTCCTCCTAGTTCCTGAATAATGACATTACAGGTATCTGTAAACAGATCTTGATCAATGTTTGCTACTTTTTAATTTTAACCTTTATTTATTTAATTATTATTTTAGTCAGAGGACGGAGTGATTCTCTCTTTAGATTACATTTTCAGACATGGCGATGAGCCAGAGTCATTGTGTGTAGCCTATAGAGTCTTCTTATTTTTCTTCATTTGTTATCCTTCACACACACAGAGAGAGAGAGAGAGAGAGAGAGAGAGAGAGAGAGAGAGAGAGAGGCACACAGGCAGATACGTATTTGAGAAAAGAAAAATGTTTTCTCACATGTGGATGACTGAGGTCAACCACAGTTGTTATTCTCCTGAAGACCTCACTTTATTTTTAAAAGAGAATCTCTCAATGAGATATGTGACTTACCAAGTATTGTAGACTTTGTAACCTCAGAAAGACCTCAGTCTCCACTCATCATGCTGGGAAAGCTAACTCACTCTACCACCATGCCTAGATTTACACTGAGGCTGTAGGTTAAAATTATGTTCAGTTCCCCTTTATACAATATTTACCAAATTCCCTTCTAATAAAATCTATTAGTTATGACTTCTTCAATATCATTTCACTCTTTCACCTAATGCAATTTGAATATAACACTCAACTTAAGAAATAAGATGATATCAAAATCAATTGATCAATATTGTGTCAAAAGAAAGAAAATTGCTGCTAAATATGTCTTTATACTTTACAGAATTCCCTGCCCTTTGTAACGTATAAATATGACATTGAGCCGGGCGATGGTGGCGCATGCCTTTAATCCCAGCACTCGGGAGGCAGAGGCAGGCGGATCTCTGTGAGTTCGAGACCAGCCTGGTCTACAAGAGCTAGTTCCAGGACAGGCTCCAAAGCTACAGAGAAACCCTGTCTCGAAAAACCAAAAAAAAAAAAAAAAAAAAATGACATTGAACAACATGTATCCTTTCCCGGCTGAGCTGTTAGTGACTAGGCGGTGTACCATTCTCTCTAACGGTGAGAGAAGAAGTCATATCTTTTGTGAATCTGATATTTCCACTGGATAAACATGATCTTTTTAGTTTACATAAATTCTTGAATTATTCTGGTTGAGCATAGTGGTTGGGAAAATGTATTAATTATTTAGTTAATTAATTGTTATTAACAGAATAATCTATAGACTAAGTATTAAGCTGCATCATATAGTTATAATTTAACTTAAAAGTTAAAATATGATTAAAATTTAGTTCAAGATGAAAATGCAAGTTCATAGCATGAGAAAGCTAATATAATTAACTTTTTTAAAAAAAGAAAGTAAGGCCGGGCGGTGGTGGCGCATGCCTTTAATCCTAGCACTCGGGAGGCAGAGGCAGGCGGATCTCTGTGAGTTCGAGACCAGCCTGGTCTACAGAGCTAGTTCCAGGACAGGCTCCAAAGCCACAGAGAAACCCTGTCCCGAAAAACCAAAAAAAAAAAAAAAAAAAAAAAGAAAGAAAGAAAGTAAGCAAAAGCGGCAGCGTGGTCGGCCCTTTGTTCGCGAGACACCCAAGCAGCACGGAGACCAGATCCCGGTACCAGAAGAGTCATCACCAGGGTGGGTGAGTTTCTTACTGCGGCAGCGCCTGGGACAGGGAACTCAGACGTTCCTCAATCCTCCTGCACTCCTTGGTCTGCTGCAGGGGGCTATACTGCCCGATACTTCCTCGCTATTCATATCCCACCCAGCTTGCATCCACGACCCTCCCCACCTCCTCTGACCCCCGCCCCGCCTTGAACCACACAACAGCTCCCAGCTCAGCCTATTTGGGCGCTGGGACAGGGTCCAAATTGGGAGGGCAGCCAGGAGGGTAGTAGCTCCTTTGTCTAGGTGGCCTGCCTGCCCTGCGGCAGCGAGGTCGGCCCTTTGCTCGTGAGACACCCAAGCAGCAGAGAGATCAGATCCGGGTGCCAGGAGAGACATCACTGGGCAGATCAAGCTCAGCAGGACGGACCTTGCTTCCACACTGAAGAGATACACCCAGAGGCTCAGTCACAGCAAAAACTGGACCAAGACACCAGGCCTCTCTTGGCTTCATTTGAAAGAGGAGATGGGAAGGCGCCAATGCAAGAATTCCTCCAACAACCTGAAAGGCAACATGACATCACCAGAACCCAGGGATCCCGAAGTAAGAAGAATTGTACACCCCTACTCCAGAAGAAGTAGAAGAAATCGACCCAAAAGTGAATTTTTTTGAAAATAATAGAAGACCTTAAACAGGAGGTGAAAAACTGCCATAAACAATTAGAGATTACAAACAAAAAGGTAGAGGAAATGAATAAATCGCTCAAAGATACCCAAGAAAACCAAGAGAAACAAGAAAATGCAATCAAACAGGTAAGGGAAATGGTTCAAGACCTGAAGAACGAAATGGAAGTAATGAAGAAAACACAAACCGAGGGAAGGTTGGAGATGGAAAATCTGGGTAAACGAACAGGAACTACAGAGACAAGTACTACCAACAGATTACAAGAGTTAGAAGAAAGAATGTCAGACACTGAAGATACCATAGAGAAAATTAACACACTGATCAAAGAAAACAGCAAAACCAACAAATTCTCATCACAAAACATTCAGGAAATATGGGACACAATAAAAAGACCAAACCTAAGAATAATTGGGATACAAGAAGGAGAAGAAGTACAGCTCAATGGTTCAGAAAATATATTTAATAAAATTATAGAAGAAAACTTTCCCAGCCTAAAGAAAGATATTCCTTTGAAGGTTCAAGAAGCATACAGAACACCGAATAGACTGGACCAGAAAAAAACATCTCCTCGCCACATAATAATCAGAACACAAAACATCCAGAATAAAAGAAAGAATATTAAGAGCTGCAAAGGAAAAAGGTCAAGTTACTTATAAAGGTAAACCTATCAGACTTACTCCTGACTACTCTATGGAAACCATGAAAGCCAGAAGGTCCTGGATAGATGTACTGCAGAAGCTAAGAGAACATGGATGCAAGCCCAGACTACTATACCCAGCCAAGCTTTCGTTCACTATAAATGGAGAAAACAAAATTTTCCAGGATAAAAACAAATTTAAACAATACGTAGCCACAAATCCAGCCTTACAGAAAGTAATAGAAGGAAAATCACAAACCAAGGAGACCAACAATGACCACAATAACTCAAACTTCTAGACACCCTTTACCAGCGCAACTAAAAGAAAGCAAACACACAAACCCTATGACTAAAAAAGTGACCAGAGTTAGCAACCACTGGTCATTAATATCCCCCTTAATGTCAATGGACTCAACTCACCTATAAAAAGACACAGGCTAAGAGATTGGATACGCAAACAGGATCCAACATTCTGCTGTTTACAAGAAACACACCTCAACCACAAAGATAGGCACCTACTTAGAGTAAAGGGATGGGAAAAGGTTTATCAAGCAAATGGACCTAAGAAACAAGCTGGTGTGGCCATACTAATTTCTAACAAAGTTGACTTCAAACTTAAATCAATCAGAAGAGATGGAGAGGGATATTTTATACTCATAACAGGAACAATTGATCAGGATGAGGTCTCAATCCTGAATATCTATGCCCCTAATATAAAAGCACCCACATATGTAAAAGAAACATTACTAAAACTCAAAGACGCCATCAAACCGCACACACTAATAGTGGGAGAGATCTCAACACGCCTCTTTCACCAATGGACAGGTCAATCAGACAGAAACCTAACAGAGAAATAAGAGAATTAATGGAGGTATTGAATCAAATGGACTTAACAGACATCTATAGAACATTCCACCCAAATAGGAAAGAATATACCTTCTTCTCTGCAGCTCATGGAACCTTCTCGAAAATTGACCACATCCTCGGTAACAAAGCAAACTTCCACAGTTACAAAAAAATATCCATAACCACCTGTGTCTTATCAGATCACCACGGACTAAAGTTAGAATTCAACAACAATGCTACCCCCAGAAAGCCTGCAAACTCATGGAAACTGAATAGTCAACTATTGACCCACACCTGGATTAAAGAAGAAATAAAGAAAGAAATTAAAGTCTTCCTTGAATTCAATGAAAATAAAGAATCAACATACTCAAACTTAATGGGACACTTTGAAAGCAGTCCTAAGGGAAAGTTCATAGCCCTCAGTGCCCACTTAAAGAAAACAGAGAAAGCACACATTGGAGACTTAACAGCCCACCTGAAAGCTCTAGAAAAAAAGAAGCAGACTCACCTAGGGGAGTAGAAGACTGAAATAGTCAAACTGAGGGCTGAAATCAACAAAATAGAAACACGGAAAACAATCCAAAGAATCAATGAAACAAAAGCTGGTTCCTGGAAAAAATCAACAAAATTGATAAACCCCTATCCAAACTAATCAAACGGCAGAGAGAGAATATGAAAATTAATAAGATCGAAATGAAAAGGGGACATAACCACAAAGACATAGAGGAAATTCAGAGAATCATTAGATCTTACTACAAAAGCCTGTATGCCACAAAACTGGAAAATGTAAAAGAAATGGACACTTTTTTAGATAAATACCATATACCAAAAGTTAAATCAGGACCAGGTGAGCAATCTAACATAGACCTGTCAGTCGTGAAGAATTAGAAGCTGTTATCAAAAACCTCCCTACCAAAAAAAGCCCAGGACCAAGACGGTTTCAATGCGAATTCTACCAGAATTTCCAAGAAGACCTAATACCTATACTCCTTAAGTATTTCACAATACTAGAAACAGAAGAGTCATTCCAAATTCCTTTTATGAAGCTACCATCACTCTGATACCAAAACCACACAAAACTCAACCAAGAAAGAGAATTACAGGCCCAATCTCACTCCTGAACATCGACCAAAAAATCCTCAACAAAATACTGGCGAACCTATCCAAGAATACATTAACATTATCCTTATGATCAAGTAGGCTTTTTCCAGATGCAAGGCTGGTTCAACATCCAAATCTATCAATTAATCCATCATATTAAAACCATATGATCATTTCATTAGATGCTGAAAAAGCTTTTACAAAATTCAACATCCCTTTATATAGTCTTGGAGGGATTATCAGGTCATCTTAAATATAATAAAAGCTATTTACAGCAAACCGACAGCTAACATCAAATTAAGCGAAAAACTCAAAGCCATCCCACTTAAATCAGGAACACGACAAGGCTGTCCACTCTCTCTCCCATACCTCTTCAATATAGTGCTTGAAGTTTTAGCAATAGCAATAAGACAACATAAGGGGATCAAGGGGATTCGAATTGGAAAAGGAAGAAGTTAAACTTTCGTTATTTGCAGATGATACTGATAGTCTACATAAGCACCCCAAAAAACTCCACCAAAGAACTCCTACAGCCTGATAAACACCTTTAGTAATGTGGCCGATACAAATCAACTCCAAAAAATCAGTGGCCCTCCTATACACAAAGGATATGGAAGCAGGGGGGGAATCAGAACATCACCTTTCCATAGCCACAAACAGCATAAAATATCTCGGGGTAACTCTAACCAAAGAAGTGAAGGATCTATTTACCAAGGTTTAAGGCATTGAAAAAAATTGAAGGGGATACCAGAAAATGGAAGGATCTCCCTTGCTCTTGATTGAGGATCAACATAGTAAATGCAATCCTCCAAAAGGCAATTTATAGATTCAATGCAATCCCCATCAAGATCCCATCAAAATTCTTCACCTGATCTTAAAGACAATAATCAACTTTATAAATACAAAAAACCCAGATAGCCAAAACAATCTTGTCCAATAAAGGTACTTCTGGAGCCATTACCATCCCTGACTTTAAACTCTACTATAGAGTACAGTATAAAACATGTGTATTAGCATAAAAATAGAAGTCGACCAATGAATCGTGTAAAACCCGGATCTTAACCCACAAACCTATAACACCTCATTTTCGATAAAGGTGCTAAAAGTATACAATGAAGAAGAAAGCATCTTCAACAAATGGTGCTGGCACAACTGATTCCCTGTAAGAAAAAAATTACCCATATCTATCCCATCACAAAACTCCAGTCCAAATGATCAAAACCTCAATATCAATCTGAACACACTAACCTGATGAGAGAAAGTGGGAAGTACCCTACAACAGATGGGCACAGGCATCGCTTCCTAGTATAACCCCAGCAGCACTGTCATTAAGGGCAACATTGAATAAATGGACCTACTAAACGGCTTTTTAAAGCAAAAACACTGTCACTAAACAAAAGGGAACCCACTGACTGGAAAGATCTTCACCAACCCCGCAACAGACAAGGTCTGAGTCTCCAAAATATATAAAGAACTCAAAACTAACTTTAAAATGCTCATTAACCCAATTAAAAAATGGGGCACTGATCTGAAAATTCTCAACGAAGAAGTTCAAATGGCCAAAGGGCACTTAAGGTCATGCTCACCTCCTTAGCGATCAGGGAAATGCAAATCAAACAACATTAGATATCCCTTACACTGTCAAATGCTAAAATCAAAAACACTAATGATCCTTTGCTGGAGGGGGGCTGTGAGAAAGGGGTACCCTCATCCATTGCTGGTGGGAATGCAAACTTGTGCAACCACTTTGGAAAGCAGTGTGGCGGTTTTCTCAGGAAAATTGGATCAACCTACCCATGACCCACAATGCCACTCTTGATATACCCGATGCCCGATCATATACAAGGACATTTGTTCAACTATGTTCATAGCAGCATTATTTGCAATACCAATCCTGAAACACTAGATGCCCTTCAATGAAGAATGATGAAGAAAGTATGAATTTATACATTAGAATACTACTCAGCGTAAAAAACAATACTTCGCGAATTTTTTGCATGCAAATGGATGGAAATAACCTATCCTGAGTATAACCCCCAAAAGGATAACATGATTAACTCACTCATAATTGGTCTTCTAGAGATAATAAAGGGTCAGTGAGTCTATAATTTGATATCCTAAAGAAACTAAATAAGAAGGTACGAAAAAAAACATATGCTATCCTCCTGGTTATCGGAAGTAACCAGATTGCCGGCAAAAAATTTGGGATCTTGGGGGTGTGGTGGGGGGGGGGTGAGGGGGAGAAATGTGAGAAGGGGAGGATGGGGGGAACCTGGGGAGGCGGGATGTTTGGGATAAAGGAAAGGTTGGTTGGGGAGCAAAAGCACACTCTTAATTAAGGGAGCCATCTTAGAATAGAAAAAAATTAAAATAAAAAAAACAGTTTCCAATAGAGCTTAAAGCTGCCTAACAGGGTACTCAAACAGGTAAAATATAAATCAACAGTTAAAGTATACAATAATCAACAAACACAGTATATTAATTATAATGCAGCTATGGCAGAATTATTGCATATTAAATATAAAACTTATTCTACAACATTTTTATAAAAAAATGCTGTTTATAGCAAAATCTTCTCAAGTTTTGCCAATTAGGGTATTAAACTCTTAATTTAAACCAGTAGCCTGTCTAGTACAAAAGAGCAGGATAAAAAGCTAAAAAATGGCTTGATCCCCAGATGATTATTACTACCAAATTCCCACACAACTGTATTTTATAGTTATAGCAAAAAAAATCCCTTAAAAAAGGATTTTATGTTAAATTTTTTTTACAAATGGCTCTTCCCAATGGAGAACTGCATATATCTAAATATAATAAAAAAATATTATGGAGCATAATAAGGCTCCTTGTAAGCAGCTTATGAAACTTGCAAGTATATCCAAGATACAAACGGATCTGACATGATAACTCCAAGCTGACCTTTGCTAGGGCAAGTTGAAAAAGCCCCTGCAATGCATTATAAAAAACCACTATATATTTTGGGGTCGGATATGTTTATACTTTTTTCACAGAAAGAAAAGTAAAAGCTGGGGCCTGATGTCGAAGCTGCGCTGCAGACACAGAGGAGTTCCTGTTCGGTCCTTAATTCTGGCTTTTCCTGCCCCCAAGGAGGGATCCCTATACAAACCTGCTGCTCCACTCTACAGGGTGTCAATTCTGCCTCCTGAGTCCAGGGAGACCCGCTGAGATAATGCCAGGATGTGCTTCAAATAGCTAATCAGCTCACCTCACCCAATCCCCCTGAACACAAGTGCTAACTGCTTCTGCAGCTTAACTCTGGTCTGCTTTGGAGCTGAATGCAGACTACACCTGTTTTAATCTCTGGGACCAAAACTCATTTTAATTAAAATACTAACCTCTTCCTTAAGAAGGGGAAAGATTGGGGTTCATATACTGTTGCTCAGAGTCTGGAAATGGTAGAGGGTTGACAACAATGTATGTCATTGTACTCTTACTGAAATTGATCTAATATATTTGTAACTGCTTATAGATGTTGGGAAAGGTTTACACATCTTAAAGTGTTTGGGTTCAATGCATATATTTAAAATTTTAATTTTCACCTCCCTAATTGTGGCAGGCAAGCACATGTAACTTTTTGTGGAGTAGGCATTTAGGAAGGAGGACATACCACTTGGGCCAGACTAAAAGGTGAATACTGGGTTTTGGAAGGTGCCCCTTTCTTCTTGTCTGGAGATGGATTATTGGTGCCAAAATTATATCCCATATCTTTTGTTTAAGGAGCACCTCACAGATTTTTCATTAATGATGACACAGGGCCCAATGAAGTTAGTGTGATCCTCACCTAGAATTTCAAACCATACAAGCCTACGGCTCAACATGGCATGTTTTAGTACGCCTCTCCACATAGCCTAAGACAGGGGTGCCCTGTGATCTCTTACTTTAATCCTACTAGATACCTTTTATTTGAGAAGCTCCAAGAAACTAATGCTACTCATAAGGCACCCCTCTGTTCCCAGGAGAGTAGAATTGCTTCACCAGTCGAGAGGAGGGTCTCTCCTTGTCCCAGTCCCTTCTCCTTTAGATCTGACACCATGGTTGACTCTATTTGGTGCCCTCCACTTATAACTACTCCCCCTTTATATAGAATATATTTGGGCCGTTTCCCCCTTAAGATTGTTACAGAAACCATCACCTTGGGGAGCCTGCAACCCACCCATAATTATGTTAAGAGATATCCTATTGGCAAAACCTGCCCCACACCCAATTAGCTATTCAGCTAATTGCTATACGAACCTAATCTGATAAGCATTGCCTTAAATTCCGTTCTCAGGGAACTAGATTATTAGCAACTCCTGACTTCTTGACTACCTGACCGATGTGGGTTACGTGACTGGACCACGCGTAAATTCCATGCTCCTTGCCCTCCATCCCCAGCCCTCATTGGGGATATAGTTGTTACCCTGTCCCTAATAAACGGAGGCTTTGACAAAAAAAAAAAAAAAAAAAAAAAAAAAAAAAAAAAAAACAATACAAACATATAAACTATCTCTTTTCTAAGTATATTTCAACAACAGTGCAGTTTTCTTTCTCCATTTTCTGTTCATTTGTTCATCATTAAATAAAAGTATATTATTTTGGAAAAAAAAAA
>CAWTZC010001958.1:0-25104 GCA_963919715.1 Microtus obscurus | reverse complement strand
TTTTTTTTTTTTTTTTTTTTGAAATAACTTTGCTTAAGAACATACTTTTATTAGGCATTTTGGTTGCGAACTGTCACTCCTGGTATAGGTGACTTCAGTACTTTTTAACGTAGATGACTCCCGCTAGCTTTAGTTCAAAGGAAGACAATCATTTCTGCATTGTTGGGACTAAAAAAGCCTCGCACACATTAGCAGCAAAGTCTTTTACTGCCCCATCATCAAAAGGTCCTGTACAAAATGACTAGGTGTTTCACTGCAAACCGAATGGATCTGTCCATTTACTATGGGAATTATCTTAGCTAAAGGCAGGCTGACACTGGACAGACTATTTATGGAGTTACCATGTTGCAGGTCCTGTTCAGTGGGCCGAAAAAATTCTGCCATGTTGTCTAGAAGTCGACTGAATCCTCTGTTTAAACAGGTATTTAAAACTGTACTAAAATCTGGACTTTCCAACATGTCTCTTGTCTCATTGAGAAGTTTAATAGTGGTGATATCTCTCGGAGAAAGCCCATAGGCCTGAGCTGCTAATGGCGTTTCTTTATCTGGCATCATGAATTGGCACAGTGAGGACCTGGATACATCTTTATCAGTCCAAGAAGGAGACCTATGCTGCTCCACAAGAATCCTGATTTCTTTTAGTTTTTGCTCCAAGTCCAAAAGGGACAAGGAATGTTTAAGAGAAACACTTCCTAAAATCCTCTGTACAGCCTGCTTGATGACAGCGACCAGCTCCGTCAGGCCGTCTCCGAGGAGGTGTTGAATACTTGACAAATACTGCTGCTGTACATCCGGGGGAGCAAGAACCGTAGTGCCATTTTTGCCAACTGTTGCATTATCCAGGTAAATATATCCACCAATTATGTTTAACTGGACTCGCAAAAGAACGACCAGCATACATGTGCTATATACGGCTACAATACTTCTTGTGAAACTTATTATCTTTAGGTCTTCCCATATTTCTAGCTTGTTTGAAGGCCTGTTTTTCAATAAGGCTGTTAGACTCTCAGAATTGAGTTGCTGCATCAAGGCCTCTCTCAGAGTTGGCAGCATGGACAGCACTGTCATGTTGCAAGTCCTCTGGTTACTTTCAAAATGATACTGTCGCCGAGCTTGGGCAATATATTCTGCAGCTTCTCTTTCTTGTATTTCTCTAATTTTTTTCTGTCCATATTTTCCCAGGATATATACTCCTCCAAGAACTGTGCCCAGGAAGATGCATTTCTTTTTGTGACGTTTCAGAAAATTCCACATTGATCTCAGCATCTTCAGACCCTGGGTGTGTGGGTTACCTAGGGGAGAGGGGCTGCCTCACCAGGAAACCGTGTCTTCGTCTACCTGGGCCAGACCTCCGGCTGAGCGCGCGGCGGCGGGTGCTAGGGTGCTCTCCTGAAAGCACAAACGCTTCTTGGCGCAGACGTTTCTCGCCGGAGCGGGAGGAGCACGGGGCGTGGACTAGAGCGGAGCAGCAGCGCTTTCGGTCCTCCCCGGGCGCCGCCGCTTACTCTCTTTTTTTTTTTTTTTAAACAGGATTCTGTCCGACAGTTCACTGATTTGAGAACATTTGAGTCATCTGAGGGGAAGTGCAGAGGTGACTGTGTGGCTCTCCCCCAGATCCCCTCCTTTATCTGTTTTCATCTGCTGATAGTGCAGGAAGAGATTAATTTGTACACAGACTGGTAGACAGAAAGGAAGTAAGAGGGGGGAAGGGGGAATGTACACACTCTCGTTTGGTATGCTGAATTGGTAACTTGACAATTATCTAGAGAGTGAAAAACTGATATATGATTTTAATTAGACACTTTGTAAAACATGGGGGCAGAGCCGAGGCTGGCACAAGCAAGATTTCCAGACATTCGGGAGCATGTTACTTAGAATAACAGTGTTAAGTGGATGACAGTGAGCAGAAGTCACAAATCTGCCTGCATTTCAGGATGCTTCAAAGGATGCCTTTGCACCCACGGACTGGCCGCCTGGAGAGCAAGCCTGGAAATGTTGTTGCTTTCTCGGAGACTGCCTCAGAGTGGTAGTCATAGGCGGTTTTTGCGAGCCGGTCTACCTGGGAACCTGGGGCTCATGACTAATGGGTGACCCTCACGAGACCTTGTGGGATGTTTATGGCATAAACCATGACCACTCTGAAGTACTCCTTGCTTGCACCTTTGACAGGGTTTATGTCTACTCGATTTGAGATGTTATGCTGACTGAAGAACATGGGTCTACAGGTAAGGTTAATCTGCATAGTCCACGAAGAATAACCTAGAATTTTGAGGTTTGGGGATCACTACGTACTCTGCAACATCACGGAAGCACTGCAAAACTATGTCCTAGACCATGTGTCAGGGGCTGCTAGCTGACACTCAGCATCAAATTCTTCTCCTTCTTTGTAGAAAACTCGGCATTTTATTTATGGTGGCAATGACTCCAAGCTGAAAGACGGCGATTAAACCCTTGACCGCAAGGTGACAATATTTAAGGGAAAAAGAGTCAATTTTTTGAAGTGTCCGAGGCCTCTCAGAAGGTACACCTGTGCTAAGCTAACTTGCCTGGGGAGCCTTCTTATCTCATCTTTTCTGAGGCTTTGACTGCTGAAGGATGCTGGCCACTTTGTTTGTCACGTTGGGCCGTCCAGGTCACGTTCTCTGGGAGAAGCTGAGTATCACCAGGGTGGAGGCAAATGATAGAAGGAGTCTGTGTCTGCCACTGTGAAACCTCTAGTCTAGTTCCAGAATGAGCTTTCCACCTCCGGATTCTAGAGGAAATGTGTCCCTTAAACCACTGTTTCCCGGTGGTTTTTTTGCGCCTAATTCATGCAGACCATGTACTGTGAAAATGGTTTGGAAGCATGGCATGGACATAGCCGCAGCTTCCCCTGGGAACTCACTACTCTCAAATTTTGTACAAACATACAGTTAGATAGTGAGAAATATTCAAATAATGTAGTCTATTCTAACAAAAGCCACACCTCTAAATAATGCTGCTCCTTTGGGAGGCCATTTTCTTTTCTTTTTTTATAATTCCTCCCCTCCCTCCCACTTCCCTCCCATTCACCCTCCCCCATCCTCCTCCAGTTCTAAGAGAGGGAAGGGCACCCTGCCCTGTGGGAAGTCCAAGGCCCTCCCCCTCCATCCAGGCTTAGGAAGGTGTGCATCCAAAGAGAATAGGATCCCAAAAAGCCAGTACATGCAGTAGAGACAAACCGCAGTGTCATTATCATTGGCCCTTGCATCTGCCCCAATTGTCAGCCACATTCAGAGAGTCCGGTTTGATCCCATGCTCATTCAGTCCCAGTCCAGCTGGCTTTAGTGAGCTCCCATTAGCTCAGGCACACTGTCTCAGTGGGTAACCAAACCTTGTGGTCCTAACTTCCTTTCTTATATTTTCTTCCTTTTGTTCTTCACCTGGACCTTGGAGCTCAGTTCAGTGCTCCGATGTGGTTTTCTGTCTTATTTCCATCCGTGGCCTGGACAAAGGTTCTACGATGATATTTAAGATAGTCATCAGTCTGACTAAGAAACAAGGCCAGCTCAGGCACCCTCTCCTCTGCCCAGGCTCCTAGCTGGGGTCATCCCTGTGGACTCTGGGAACCCTCCAGAGACAAGCCTCTTGCCAACCCTAAAATGGCTCCCCTCAATTAAGATACCTCCTCCCTGTCTGGGGGGCCATTTTCTTTCGAACTGCCAGAGCCACTATCTTTTTTGTCACGATCTAGATGATGGGATCATCCAGTCTCTTCACACTGCACTAAAATTTCTGCTTTTCTCGTGGTTTGTTTCCCAGGGCATCTGTCAGACCCCAGGCCTTCTTAGAAGAGGCTCTGTGGAGCTCCGCTTTCCCTTTGAATCTGTAGCACTTGGTGTAGTTTGGGACCTCCTAGTGAGGGGAAGCTAGATTGGGGACATGACTAGATCAGGTCCTCTGTTTGGCTGTCAGACAACACATGGCTAGTGTTTAGCCATTTGAGCTTTGGGGTTAATTTGACAAGAAGACTTGTCAATGAAGATTTAGCAGGACTGAAAAGGTCCCCAGCTCTCAGCTCCTGTGTGGGCAGACCATGCTTCTCTGCACACTCTCCCCCATCCCCCACGTTCCTACCCTAAAGGTGGATTTGAATTAAGTCAGAAGGATAATTATAAGGTTATACAGCTTTATTAACTCACGCAACCAAAAGTTCCCGCGCCGAACAGGAGAGAGCAAGCAAAACAAGGGGCCGGCGCAGCGTCTGTGCAACTTTTTTATCAGTCAAAACCTGCCCCAGGCGAGCCCACCCACTAGGGGGTGGGGCTCATCCCTACATTCCCCCTTTTGTCTAAATAAGACAGAATTAAACCAAATACAACTATAAACAATAATAACAAAAAGAAATATAATAAACAATATTGAGAACAAAAGTTTTACCAGACAGTCTATCTCAAAGAGTCTAACTAATATAGAGAGTAATTACAGTTATATAATCTTCAACTCCATCAAAGATCTGAGAAGGGAATAAATATTACTTAACAAATAAGAGATATCCAAAATGTGCCAAAAATAACAGAGACAACTGACTACCTGGGCAATCACCCAAATTCTCTGCTTGCAATGTTGAGTCAACCAACTTTGGCTAAGCGCCAAACATAACTGACATACCATTATCAGATGTAAGGAACTTTCTTAGAATCATCCTACCCTGTCTTGGCAAGATAAGACAATCCTGTTTCATAACTTTGTCAGTAGTTGAGGTATGGGCTTTTCTTAACCCAAAGGCCAGTTCTGCCAAGAAGACAAGCTCCCAGTGGAGTGTCTTTGGTGCTCAACGTTCTCTCGTGAGTAGAGTGGCGTTGTTAGGAGTAATTGTGTCTCATTGGCATAGAATTCTGGGTTAGATTAAAAGCCATTTTCTGCAGCTCTTTAAAGAGGCTGAAGATTATACTATCTATACTAAATATAATCTCTATGATCTAGAAGACCTGATTAACCTAAAATTAAACATGACAAAATATAATTCCAATACCTATCTAACTTGAAGATTAAAAGAATAAATGTGCAATATATGAAGACAATGATCTGTGCAATATATGAAGACAATGATCTTCATCTGTAGACAATGTCATTACATAACAAAAGTAAACAATGGAAGGAGCTCACATTCAATATTGATATTACATAAATAGTATCAGAGGTAGAAATGTACATCGTATTATGGTAGAAGTATCAATCTAATATAAGCATATTCTTATACAAAAATAGAGGAACACTCACATTCAATATACAATATATCAATACTACAGGAAACAGTCCGAAAACAATTTTCTGAAATCAGTAACTCACAAATACCAAACATCAAACCAGTTAATCCCCCTCTTTCTTTTTTTTTTTTTTTTTAACATACCCCTAATTCCATAAAACATCCCCCCATCCCCTCAACCCCAAACCAACCATTAAAAGATGTCCCTAACCCCTGAGGGCAAACTCTGTTGGGAGAGGGGACGCGTCCTCTAAGATTGCTTCAAGCTGACATGGGGGCGACTTCTCCAGGGGCTCCCGTGAAAGCAAATGATGATAAAATTCCCAAATTAACCTTTGACCTAAGAAAATTGTAACTAGTCTCTGTGTATCTTTAGAAGGTCTGGCCAGAGTGTTGTCAAAAATGTGCACCATTCGAAATTGTCTCGAGCAGTTGGTACAAAAAACAAGTCTATTATTAGCACTTAAAAGAAAGAAAAAAGAAAAAATATGTATATAATCATGACGTCATAAAAACCAGATTGAGTTGATGTTGTGGGGTCCCCATCTTCATCCTGAAAACTTCTAAAATTACTGTAGAAAAATTTGTTGTTTGTTATGGGAAATTTAAACATTAACAACAAAGACACAACTGACATATAAAAGAAAGACACAGATATGAGAAAAAGTAAAGAAAGTTTACCAAGTATATAATTATTCTTACCTGTGAGATATCTCTCTATCAACAGGTTTGGAATTGAAGAGGGACTGCAGAGTCCAACTCCAAAACCAGCTCTACATATTTATAAAAAAGTGTTCAATAAAACATATAGATATGTATATATATAGAGTCAATACTTACTGATCCTTAGTGGGTTGTAACCATTTTCTATCCATCACTGAGTAAATATTGAGGGTCCCTTAAATTTTTTGAAGATCAGTATTTATCTGTGGAGACAAGAAAAGAACCCTGCCCCCAACCTATTTATGTTCCTTACCATTAGTATGCTCGTCAGTCCTTGTGAATGAATTGTTATTTATCTTTTCCAAGTGTCTTGTCTTCTTCATACCGAACCTTTATTAATTTTGACGGTATCCACAATTTTTCCTCACCTGTGGAGATAAGAGCAAAACCCCTTCCCCAACGCAGCACATCTCCTGGCTTCCATTATGAGGTTAGCACATCCTTGAAATAAACTGGTTGATTTAGTTCGTAGACTTTTCCATTATCTCAATGTCTTTCTGCGGCCGTTGTTCCTTTCTCATTAGCATTAAGAAAATTCAGGTTAACAAAGCATTATGTAACCTATTTCTGGGGGTGTTTTCCACCCTTTTCTGTTTGTTCAACATATCCTTTATAGTTCTATTTGATCTTTCTATGACTGCCTGACCTGTAGGATTGTATGGTATACCTGTAACATGCTTGATATTGTAATAGTCAAAAAACCGTTTCATTTTCCTAGAGACATAAGCAGGACCATTATCTGTCTTTATCTGTGTAGGTATACCCATGATGGCCATGACTTCTAATAAATGAGTAATTACTGAATCAGCCTTTTCCGAACTTTAAAGCAGTTGCCCACTGAAAGCCTGAATAAGTGTCAATGGTGTGATGAACATACTTCAATTGCCAAATTCTGCAAAGTGGAACACATCCATCTGCCAGATTTCATTCCTATGGGTGCCCTTAGATTAGCCCCTGCTGGCAGTGGCGTTTGGTTATAGAAAGAGCAAGTAGGGCACTTCTTTACAATCTCCTTAGCTTGTTGCCATGTAATAGAAAACTCTTTCTTCAAGCCTTTGCTATTAACATGATGTTTTTCATGAAATTCAGAGGCTTGTAGCACACTACCAATCAATAATTGATCAATATCTGCATTACCTTGTGCTAGAGGACCTGGCAGACCCGTATGGGATCGGATGTGGGTTATGTACATAGGGCAAAGCCTGTTCCCAATCAAATCTTGAACCTGGATAAACAATGAGGTTAGTTCTGTATTATCAGGTACTAAATTCAGCAGTTTCAATATGTAAAATAACTCTTTCTGCATATTGTGAATCAGTAACTATATTGATAGGTTCTTTAAAATCCCTTAGTACCATAAGAATGGCATATAATTCTGCCTTCTGGACAGAATCATAAGGACTTTGTTCCACCTTACCCAAGTCTTCTGATTTGTAACCTGCCTTCCCTGTTTTATTGGCATCAGTATAGAATGTACGGGCTCCAGTTATTGGAGCATCACGGACGATTCGAGGGAAGGATCCAAGAAGTTCTCTTTATGAAGTTAAGCCTCTTGCTTTTTGGATAGTTGTTATTAATGTCTCCCAGAAAATTAGCACAGGCTCTTTGCCATGGTTCATTATCTTCCCATAATTTCCTTAGTTCATCAGCAGTGAAAGGCACTATAATTTCTGCTGGGTCTATGCCTGCTAGTTGACGAAGTCTCAGCTTGCCTTTTATAATTAACTCAGAGACTTTTTCCACATAAGTTTTTAGTTTCTTACTTGGTTTATGTGGTAAAAAGATCCATTCCAAGATAATATCATCCCTCTGCATTAAAATTCCTGTAGGAGAAATTTTTGATGGTAATATGACGAGAATACAATCAAGCTCTGGATTCACCCTGTCCACATGTGCATGTTGTAATTTTTCCTCAATCATTGTCAGTTCCTTTTCTGCTTCAGCTGTTAGTTCTCTGGGACTGTTTAAATCTTTATCACCTTCCAAGGTTTTGTTCAAATGAATTATTAGATCAGGTGTTATCCCAATAGCTGGTCGTAGACTGGAAATGTCTCCTAACAGTTTTTGAAAGTCATTAAGAGTTCAGTAGGCGATCTCTCCTAATTTGTGCCTTTTGTGTCTTGATTTTTGTAAACCTATTTTATAACCTAAATAATTAACGGAATCTCTTCTGTATTTTTTCAGGAGCAATTTCCAATCCCCATTTAGGTAAAAGTATCTTTATTTCGTCAAACAGTCTGTTCAAGGTATCCATGTTTGGATCAGATAACAATATGTCGTCCATGTAGTGATAAATGATGGATTTGGGGAATTTCCTGCGTATTATTTGCAATGGTTGGTTCACAAAGTATTGGCATAAGGAGGGGCTATTTAACATACCCTGGGGGAGGACAGCCCAGTGGTACCTCTTGGAAGGTTGAGAATTGTTGTAAGTAGGCACTGTGAAGGCAAATTTTTCTCTATCTTCCTTTTGTAAAGGTATTGTGAAAAAACAATCCTTTAAATCAATAACTATAAGAGGCCATCCTTTTGGTAACAAAGAGGGCAATGGGATTCCAGATTGCAGAGGGCCCATAGGTTGAATAACCTTGTTGATTGCTCTGAGATCTGTCACCATTCTCCATTTACCCGATTTTTTCTTAACCACAAATACAGGAGAATTCCAAGGGCTGGTAGATTCTTCTATATGTCCAGCATCTAATTGCTCTTGTACCAGCTGTTCTAAAGCCTGTAACTTTTCCTCAGCTAGAGGCCATTGCTTTGTCCATATGGGTTTCTCAGTCAACCATTTTAAAGGCAAGGCTGTTGGTATCTCTGAAGAGACTTCAATTGCTTGTTCTTGTATGGCCCGAATGGCCGGTTTTCTCCGTTTATAATATCTTTTAACATTATTTTCAGAACTATAAACTCTAGAAGTAGCAGGAATGTTAATTTGGGTATTCCATTGTTGTAATAGGTCACGACCCCATAAATTCATTGCAATATTGGCTACATATGGCCTTAATTTTCCTATTTGTCCCCTCCTCAGGCCCTATGCATTCAACCCATCTCGTGCTCTGTCTTACTCGAGATAGGGTTCCAATTCCCAGTAGCTGGACATTCACATTCTGAAGAGGCCAATATGGATGCCAAGATTCTGGGGTAATGATACTTACATCAGCACCTGTGTCCAGCAAGCCAGTAATAAAAATGCCATTTACACATACTCTCAGCTTGGGTCTTTGATCATTTATAGAAGTTTGCCAAAACACACGTAACTCATCTTTCTGATCACTTATTGCTTGTAACAGTAGGCATGGGGTTTCCTAATTGTCCTGACGAGGCACGTTCTCCGCTGGAACTGGAAATGATTGAACCATGTCCATGGGGGCCTGTGAGGCCCCCTCTCCACGTTTCCCGTCTGTATCAGGTTGCCTTGTCTATCCCTTGTAGATCTACATTCATTCGTCCAGTGTCTGCTCTTTCCACATCTTCTACATAAACCTGAAGGCTGAACCCTCCTATTTCTGTTATTTCTAGAAGATGCATTGTTATTATTTCTGAAAGTCCGTTGTTTACAATTTCTTTTCATATGACCCATTTGGCCACAATTAAAACATTTGGTATTCTGGTGTCTCCTTTTACCATTGGAAATTGCTTCTTCCACCCATGCTTCAGTGCCATAATCAAATGTATCAACATCCAGTGTATGTAAGACCCATTCTTCCAAGGGTGCTGATCTTACCCTTAAAGGCCACAAAATCCTTTTGCATTCCGAATTTGCATTTTCATAAGCCAAATTTTCAATCATTATACGCCTTGTGTCTGGGTCAGGTATCCCTATTTGCACAGCCTTAGTAAGCCTTTGTAAAAAATCACTAAAGGGTTCTCTCTGACCTTGTTTAATTTTGACAAATGATTCTGTTTTCTGTCCTGGGTCTTGTACTCTATCCCACGCATTTAAGGCTGCTGTTGTGCATAGGAAGAGTGTGTCCTCATCCAGATTAGCTTGGTCCTGAGGGTCAGAAAAGAGTCCTTCACCTAGAATTTTATCTATGCAAATGTTACCTCCCTTCGCCTTTTCTTGCTGTTCCAAACGTCTAGCCTCTTGCCTGAATAAGCATTTCCATTTTAAATGCGCCGCTATCAAGTACTGCAGAGCTGAGTTGCACCCAATCCATAGGAGTTGCTCTGCTTTTTGTTGCCCAGGATTTTAGCATTTCCTTAACAAAAGAAGAGTGCATCCCAAAAGTCATGACAGCCTGTTTAATTTCTTTGAGATCATTCATACGGACAGGCTCCCATATATCCTCCTTGATGACCTTAGGGTTTTTGGAACCAATCACCTTTTCTGTTGTTATTACTGGAAAGGCAGGTAGAGTCTTGTGGAAATTTTGCCGGAGGGATTTGCCCACAGGCGTAGTTAAAATTTGCCTTTCTACCGTTTGTTCTTCTTCATCAGAATTTAGAAATTCCTCAATCTTTTCAATTCTATTCACCATTGCCTTCTGCAATGTTTGAATCTCCTGTCCAGAATTATGTTCCAAAGCCTTCATTGAGGATTCTAAAGTATGAATTTTGTCCATTAGAGATAAGTTCTCTTCTTTGGACATAATTTTAATGGCGTAAACCGTGCCTTCTTGTACTGACAATCTTTCCGCCAATTTGCTCACAAGTTTTAGACAAAATTCGATTGTCACATTCAACCGTTTTGGTTCTCTCAATAAGTGTTTCAATTCCTTCAGAAAGTGACCGCTGGAATTTATTGTTTAAATCAGCTGATCCTTCTTCCATAGTAATAAATCTCTCCTCCATATTGGCCTTAACCTTTTCTAAATTTTGCTCAGTTACCAGAGTCTTATTAAACAAAGATCTATTCTCTTCCTGTAGAACTTCAAGCTGATTCTTGAGAAGATCATTGTCATGCTTAATAGTTTTCAAACATTCAACCTCTGCCTTAAGAATCCTGGATTCATCTCTTAAAGACTCCATCAAACTTCTGTTGTCAAACCATTTAGTGCCAAGGAAAATTACTAATCCCAGAAGAATCCATAGATGTGGGGTGCCAGACACCTCTTGTAAGATGTCCCACATGGCACACTCAAAAAGACTGCTACAGTCCTGAACAGTAATATTCTCAGACATTTTATTTATAAAGGAAGAAAAAAATTTTTTACCTGCAATGACTGGTTCCTGCCAGTGGTGGCAGATGAGTCCACTTGAGTCCACGTGGAGAGCCGGTCTGAAACAGGAACTCAAAACCAAAATTTATTTATCTGCGTGCGAGCTTGCTTTGAATCAGCACAGGCAGGAAGGCTGGGTTTGATTCAAAGCAGCTGCTACAGGGCTGTCAGGCCACGGCACGAGGAGGGCCGGCGGGCAGGACTGAGGCCGGAGGCTGGGAGGCCGCGCGGCTGAGCTAGCTACGCGCTCAAAGAGGCGGCAGGGGGCCGTGAGCTCCTAGCGGCTCGGGACCGCTGGCAGGGATCGCGGCAGGGTGGGCGAGCAGTGTGGGTTGCGGGCGGGTGGCTAGGGAGTTCCGGCGTGGCGCGTGTCCCCACGCCCCTGTACTGCTTGGTGCAGCCTAGCGCCGCGACCAAGCGCACACGCCCGGGTCCGCACTGCTCGGATCAATCAGAGCCACGTGGGCGCCAAATAAAGGCGGATTTGAATTAAGTCAGAAGGATAATTATAAGGTTATACAGCTTTATTAACTCACGCAACCAAAAGTTCCCGCGCCGAACAGGAGAGAGCAAGCAAAACAAGGGGCCGGCGCAGCGTCTGTGCAACTTTTTTATCAGTCAAAACCTGCCCCAGGCGAGCCCACCCACTAGGGGGGTGGGGCTCATCCCTACACTACCCCTAGCCCCCACCCCTGCCAATAAAAATTCAGGACAGTCTCGGTTCTGTTATTGTTGTTGCTGTGATAAGACATTGTGACCTGGCAGCATCCAGAAGAAAGAGTTTATTTGGCCTCCAGTTCCAGAGAGCCAGAGTTACTGATGGCAGAGGAAAGGACCAGCTTGGAACTCATTTTGATCCACAGCCATGAGGCCAACAGCTTGACACTGGGGTTGGTACAAGTCTTTTGAAACCTCTGGGTGCAATCCTAGTGACAAACCTTCTCTAAGAAGGCCATGCCTCCTAGTCTTCCCCAAAGAGTTCCACAAAAAAGGAAGAAACGTTCAAATATGTGAGACTTCCCCGGGCCATTTTCATTCAAACCAGCACAAGGCCTTTGACACTACACCAGTCCCCTGCACACCCAATGACCTATTTACTGTAAACGGGATGACTTGTTTAAAACTTCTGCCATGACAAGTCTACATGCCCATGACACAAAGATCATAAAGGAATGGCCTTTCTTAAATATCGGGTTTTTATTTATTTATTTATTTATTTATTTATTTATTTATTTATTTTATTGAAAAAAAAATGTCTACCTCCTCCCTGCCTCCCATTTCCCTCCCCTTCTTCCCACTCCTCTCCCCCCCCCCATTCCACTCCCCCTCCCTCTCCAGTCTGAAGAGCAGTAAGGGTTCTCTACCCTGTGGAAAGTCCAAAGTCCTCCCCCCTCGATCCTGGTCTAAGAAGGTGAACATCCAAACTGGCTAGGCTCCCACAAAGCCAGAACATGAAGTAGGATCAAAACCCAGTGCCATTGTCCTTGGCTTCTCAGCAGCCCTCATTGTCCGCCATATTCAGAGAGTCCAGTTTTATCCCTGCTTTTTCAGTTACAGTTCAGCTGGCCTTGGTGAGCTCCCAATAGATCAGCCCCACTGTCTCCGTGGGTGGGTGCACCCCTTGTGGTCCTGACTTTCTTGCTCATGTTCTTCCTCCTTCTGCTCCTCATTGGGACATTGGGAGCTCAGTCCGGTGCTCCAGTGTGGGTCTCTGTCTCTATCTCCATCCATCGCCAGATGAAGGTTCTATGGTGATATGCAAGATGTTCATCAGTATGGCTATAGGATAGGGTCATTTCAGGTTCCCTATCCTCAGCTGCCCCAGGAACTAACTGGGGACGTCACCCTGGGCACCTGGGAGCCCCTCTAGGTCCAAGTCTCTTGCCAACCCTAAGATGGCTCCCTTAATTAAGATATGTGCTTCCCTGCTCCCCTATCCAACCTTCCTTTATCCCAATCATCCCGTTTCCCCAAGTTCCCCCCAACCTCCCCTTCTCACTTATCTCTCCCCATCTCCCCTTACCCCCCTCCCACCCCTCCCCCAAGATTCCAATTTTTGCCCGGCAATCTTGTCTACTTCCCATAACCAGGAGGATAGCTATATGTTTTTCTTTCGGTTCACCTTCTTATTTAGCTTCTTTAGGATATCAAATTATAGTCTCACTGACCTTTATTTATCTCTAGAAACCAATTATGAGTGAGTACATCCCATGTTCATCTTTTTGGCTATGGGTTACCTCTCTCAGGATAGTGTTTTCTATTTCCATCCATTTGCATGCAAAATTCTAGAAGTCACTGTTTTTTACCGCTGAGTAGTATACTAATGTGTATATATTCCACACTTTCTTCATCCATTCTTCCATTGAAGGACATCTAGGTTGTTTCCAGGTTCTGGCTATTACAAATAATGCTGTTATGAACATAGTTGAACAAATGTCCTTGTCATATGATCGGGCATCTCTTGGGTATATTCCCAAGAGTGGCATTACTAGGTCCAGGGGTAGGTTGATACCGAATTTCCTGAGAAACCACCACACTGCTTTCCAAAGTGGTTGCACAAGTTTGCATTCCCACCAGCAATGGATGGGGGTACCCCTTCCTCCACAACCTCTCCAGCAAAGGCTATCATTGGTGTTTTTGATTTTAGCCATTCTGACAGGTGTAAGATGATATCTCAAAGTTGTTTTGATTTGCATTTCCCTGATCACTAAGGAGGTTGAGCATGACCTTAAGTGTCTTTTGGCCATTTGAACTTCTTCTGTTGAAAATTCTCTCTTCAGATCAGTTCCCCATTTTTTAATTGAGTTAATTAGCATTTTAAAGTCTAGTTTCTTGAGTTCTTTATATATTTTGGAGATCAGACCTTTGTCTGTTGTGGGGTTGGTGAACATCTTCTCCCAGTGAGTGGGTTACCTTTTTGTCTTAGTGACAGTGTCCTTTGCTTTACAGAAGCTTCTCAGTTTCAGTAGGTCCCATTTATTCAATGTTGACCTTAATGTCTGTGCTACTGGGGTTATACCTAGGAAGCGATCGCCTGTGCCCATCTGTTGTAGGGTACTTCCCACTTTCTCTTCTATCAGGTTCAGTGTGTTCAGATTGATATTGAGGTCTTTGATCCATTTGGACTTGAGTTTTGTGCGTGGCGATAGATATGGGTCTATTTTCATTCTTCTACAGGTTGATATCCAGTTGTGCCAGCACCATTTGTTGAAGATGCTTTCTTTCCTCCAATGTATACTTTTAGCTCCTTTATCGAAAATGAGGTGTTCATAGGTTTGTGGGTTAAAATCCGGGTCTTCTATACAATTCCATTGGTCGACTTCTCTGTTTTTATACCAATACCACACTGTTTTCATTACTGTAGCTCTGCAATAGAGTTTGAAGTCAGGGATGGTAATGCCTCCAGAAGTTCTTTTATTGTATAAGATTGTTTTGGGTATCCTGGGTTTTTTGTTTTTCCATATAAAGTTGATTATTGTCCTCTAAAGATCTGTGAAGAATTTTGATGGGATCTTGATGGGGATTGCATTGAATCTATAAATTGCCTTTGGTAGGATTGCCATTTTTACTATGTTGATCCTCCCAATCCAAGAGCAAGGGAGATCCTTCCATTTTCTGGTATCCTCTTCAATTTCTTTCTTCAATGCCTTAAAGTTCTTGTCAAATAGATCTTTCACTTCCTTGGTTAGAGTTACCCCAAGATATTTTATGCTGTTTATGGCTATCGTGAAAGGTGATGCTTCTCTGATTTCCCTATCTGCTTCCATATCCTTTGTATATAGGAGGGCGACTGATTTTTTGGAGGTGATCTTGTATCCGGCCACATTGCTGTTTGTCAGCTATAGGAGTTCTTTGGTGGAGTTTTTGGGGTCGCTTATGTACACTATCATATCATCTGCAAATAACGAAAGTTTAACTTCTTCCTTTCCAATTCGAATCCCCTTGATCCCCTTATGTTTTCTTATTGCTATTGCTAAAACTTCGAGCACTATATCGAAGAGGTATGGAGAGAGAGAGAGTGGACTGCCTTGTCATGTTCCTGATTTTAGTGGGATGGCTTTGAGTTTCTCTCCGTTTAGTTTGATGTTAGCTGCCAGTTTGCTGTAAGTAGCTTTTATTATATTTAGGTATGATCCTTGTATCCCTAATCTCTCCAAGACTTTTATCATAAAGGGATGTTGAATTTTGTCAAAAGCTTTTTCAGCATCTAATGAAATGATCATATGGTTTTTTCTTTCAGTTTATTTATATAATGGACTACATTGATAGATTTTTGTATGTTGAACCAGCCCTGCATCTCTGGGATGAAGCCTACTTGATCATAATGAATAATTTTTCTAATGTGTTCTTGGATACGGTTTGCCAGTATTTTGTTGAGGATTTTTGCGTCGATGTTCATGAGTGAGATTGGCCTGTAATTCTCTTTCTTGGTTGAGTCTTTGTGTGTTTTTGGTATCAGAGTGACTGTAGCTTCATAAAAGGAATTTGGCAATGACTCTTCTGTTTCTATATTGTGAAATACATTAAGGAGTATAGGTATTAGGTCTTCTTGGAAATTCTGGTAGAATTCCACATTGAAACCATCTGGACCTGGGCTTTTTTTGGTAGGGAGGTTTTTGATAACAGCTTCTAATTCTTCACGACTGACAGGTCTATTTAGATTGTTCACCTGGTCCTGGCTTAACTTTGGTATATGGTATTTATCTAAAAAAGTGTCCATTTCTTTTACATTTTCCAGTTTTGTGGCATACAGGCTTTTGTAGTAAGATCTAATGATTCTCTGAATTTCCTCTGTGTCTGTGGTTATGTCCTCCTTTTCATTTCTGGTCTTATTAATATGCATATTCTCTCTCTGCCATTTGATTAGTTTGGATAGGGGTTTATCATTCTTGTTGATTTTCTCCAGGAACCATCTTTTTGTTTCATTGATTCTTTGGATTGTTTTCTGTGTTTCTATTTTGTTGATTTCAGCACTCAGTTTGATTATTTCCAGTCTTCTACTCCTCCTAGGTGAGTCTGCTTCTTTTTTTTCTAGAGCTTTCAGGTGGGCTGTTAAGTCTCCAATGTATGCTTTCTCTGTTTTCTTTAAGTGGGCACTAAGGGCTATGAACTTTCCCCTTAGGACTGCTTTCATAGTGTCCCATAAGTTTGAGTAGGTTGTTTCTTTATTTTCATTGAATTCAAGGACGACTTTAATTTCTTTCTTTATTTCTTCCTTGATCCAGGTGTGGTTCAGTAGTTGACTGTTCAGTTTCCATGAGTTTGTAGGCTTTCTGGGGGTAGCATTGTTGTTGAATTCTAACTTTAATCCATGGTGATCTGATAAGACACAGGAGGTTACTAATATTTTTTTGTAACTGTGGAAGTTTGCTTTGTTACTGAGTATGTGGTCAATTTTCGAGAAGGTTCCATGAGCTGCAGAGAAGAAGGTATACTCTTTCCTATTTGGGTGGAATGTTCTATAGATGTCTGTTAAGTCCATTTGATTCATTACCTTCATTAATTCTCTTATTTCTCTGTTAGGTTTCTGTCTGATTGACCTGTCCATTGATGAGAGAGGAGTGTTGAAGTCTCCTACTGTTAGTGTGTGCAGTTTGATGGCTGCCTTGAGTTTTAGTAATGTTTCTTTTACGTATGTGGGTGCTTTTATATTAGGGGCATAGATATTCAGGATTGAGACCTCATCCTGATCAATTGTTCCTGTTATGAGTATAAAATGTCCCTCTCCATCTCTTCTGATTGATTTAAGTTTGAAGTCAACTTTGTTAGAAATTAGTGTGGCCACACCTACTTGTTTCTTAGGTCCATTTACTTGATAAACCTTTTCCCTTCCTTTTACTCTAAGTAGGTGCCTGTCTTTGTGATTGAGGTGTGTTTCTTGTAAACAGCAGAATGTTGGATCCTGTTTTCGTATCCAATCTCTTAGCCTGTGCTTTTTTATAGGTGACTTGAGTCCATTGACATTAAGTGATATTAATGACCAGGGGTTGTTAACTCTAGTCACTATTTTAGTAGTAGAGTTTGTGTGTTTCCCTTCTTTGAGTTGTGCTGGTGAAGGGTGTCTAGATGTTTGAGTTATTGTGGTCATTGTTGGACTCTTTGGTTTATGATTTTCCTTCTATTACTTTCTGTAAGTCTGGATTTGTGGCTACATATTGTTTAAATTTGTTTTTATCCTGGAAAATTTTGTTTTCTCCATTTATAGTGAACAAAAGCTTAGCAAGGTATAGTAGTCTGGGCTTGCATCCATGTTCTCTTAGCTTCTGCAGTACATCTATCCAGGACCTTCTGGCTTTCATGGTTTCCATAGAGAAGTCAGGTGTAAGTCTGATAGGTTTACCTTTATAAGTAACTTGACCTTTTTCCTTTGCAGCTCTTAATATTCTTTCTTTATTCTGTATGCTTTGTGTTTTTGATTATTATATGGCAAGGAGATTTTTTTTTGGTCCAATCTATTTGGTGTTCTGTATTCTTCTTGAACCTTCAAAGGAATATCTTCCTTTAGGTCGGGAAAGTTTTCTTCTATAATTTTATTAAATATATTTTCTGGACCGTTAAGCTGTACTTCTTCTCCTTCTTCTATCCAAATTATTCTTAGGTTTGGTCTTTCTATTGTGTCCCAGGTTTCCTGAATGTTTTGTGATGAGAATTTGTTGGTTTTGCTGTTTTCTTTGATCAGTGTGTTTATTTTCTGTATGGTATCTTCAGTGTCTGACATTCTTTCTTCTATCTCTTGTAATCTGTTGTAGTACTTGTCTCTGTAGTTCCTGTTCATTTACCCAGATTTTCCATCTCCATCCTTCCCTCGGTTTGTGTTTTCTTCATTACTTCCATTTCATTCTTCAAGTCATGAACCACTTCCCTTATCTGTTTGATTGCTTTTTCTTGTTTCTCTTGGTTTTCTTGGGTATCTTTGAGTGATTTATTCATTTCCTCTACCTTTTTGTTTGTAATCTCTAATTGTTTATGGCAGTTTTTCACCTCCTGTTTAAGGTCTTCTATTATTTTCATATAATTCACTTTTGAGTCGATTTCTTCTAATTCTTCTGGAGTAGGGTGTACAATTCTTCTCTTATTTCGGGAACCCTGGATTCTGGTGATGTCATGTTGCCTTTCAGGTTGTTGGAGGAATTCTTGCATTGGCACCTTCCCATCTTTTTCTTCAAATGGAGCCAGGAGAGGCCTGGTGTCTTGGTCCAGTCTTTGCTGTGACTGACTCTCTGGGTGTATCTCTTCAGTGTAGAAGCAGGAACTGTCCCATCCAGATGGAACTCCTCAGCACCAAAACATGGACGCCTTGTAGTCCAATGACCTGCGGACAAAAGGGGGAACTTGGGGGGCAGGGCGGGGACATGTAGAACACAGGAGACCCTGCCGCACAAGCTGAAGGTGCACTTGCTCCCTTACAGGGGACCTTGAGTCCTGCCCTATAGGCAGACACTCACCACTCTGGGTGGGTTCCCTTAGTGTAGGAGCTTAAAACTGTTCTCGAGCACTGGTCCTAGCATACAGCAGGGCAGGGTTGGGGGGGGTGCTGCGGGGCTGGGTCGTGCTTAAGAAAGACAGCACTGCAGAAGGAGCTGGGGGAGGGGGTTTTGTGCTCTCTTCCGGGACAATCAGTCCCTGGATAGCACACACTCACCCGTCCAGATGGAACTCCTCAGCACCTAAACAGGGATGCCTGGTAGCCCAATGATCCAGGGACAAAAGGAAGAACGTGGCAGGCAGTGCGGAGTCCAGGAGAGCACAGGAGACCCTGGAGCACAAGCTCTTAAATATCGGTTTTATCAGATTTATTTAGTGTGCATGCATGCATGTGTAGGCACATATCTGCTCAGCACAAACATGTTAGTCAGAGGACAATGAGCCTATATCATTTGGTAATCAGGAGCTCCGGTCATCAGCCTTGGTGACAAGAGCTTTTACCCACTGAGCTGTCTTACTGGCCCAAGGAATTCTCTTGAATGCTGACAGGAAGAAAAGTTCCCTCTATTGATATTTGCCACGGCGAATAAATAAACAATATTGATTGAGCCTCCACAAGGGCCTATGGATGCTATTTCCAGGAAGAAGGAACTGACAGAGAAAGATTTTCTCAGAATGCTCAGCACCTTCTAGCAGTGGCCCCGATGTAAAGAAGCCCAAGGGAAAAGCGACACTGCTTTGGACCATTTGCTCGTGGGGCACAGATGGCAGGCAAAGAGCAGCATGGTTTGTGTTTGCAGCTGGCGTCTCCTTGAGTCTTCAATGGCTCCCTTTCTCGGCTGCTCACTCATCAGAGGGCAGGTCCTTAATGCGCTGTGCTGACAGGGCATTTCAGTCCTGGAGCTAATTAAAGTCACTCTTCGGCTCCACATGACAGGCCCTTCAGACTCATAAATCAGAAGTTACTAATGATGCGTCTTTCTCGGCTCCTTGTCTTTTTTTTAACACGTTGATTGTTTTCATCATGGGTGACCCCTCACCCCCTAATAAAAACCCGAAACAAATAAACAAAACTACTGGTGAAAATGTCTGGTATGTTTTTGCTTTCTTAGCCAGCAATACACAGCCAGAAATACGAAAGAAGAAGAAAAAAATGGAGAGAGAGTTTTACTTTTGCTGTTCAATGCATAGACATAAGAAAACGATGTGGGGTGCTTTAAAAAATCAGACAGTGATCTATCAGTTAGAGACCTGTGAGTCATTCCAGGGTGGAATTGAGCTGGACCCAGAGTTACCTGGGGAATGCAAACAATGCCTGGCCAAAGACCAAACGCCAGAGTGACCAAACAAAAAGATCCCCAGGAAAGAGGAGCCTGTAAGCAAAGCTTTGACAGCACCAACACCAGTGAAAAATGGCCTTGGCCATTTCTCATTAAGGATATCGGAAACCTCAGTTCTTATCGCAGCAGGCTCCCCGTTCCTCTCAGTCGGGGTGCACAGACCGTCCTGCCCTTCCAGTTTCATCCGGCCAAGAGGCGAGCTGTGTTCAGGAAGGTCAGATTCGCTTGGCTGGATGGATTAGGTTACTGCTCTTGGCCGATGAGAAAACGGAGCTTCAGAGTTGCCCCTTAAGAGCCACACCCAGGAACAATAACCCTTCACTTCACACAACTGATCGCAACACTTGGGAAGATGAGCTAATTAAAAAACTATGTTTGAGTAAATCTAAACAAGAGCAGTCGGAAAGAGCACATTAGACGATTCTGAGGAAAACTGATCTACACAAAACTGGAGTATTTTTCATTAATTATTGTCCACAGAAGTTTCATCCTAAGAGGGCTTTCCTTTCAAGGCCTTTCAATGGCTGATTTCTCAAACACTAATTTCCCTTACTAGTTCTGTTTCTTGTGAGATGAACTAAAGAGAAGAAATAATTTTTTACTTATTCTGTAGTTGCCAGATCAAATATCCAAAAACTGAAATTGGAAAAATAAGGGCTTATTTAGATTTACCACTTAGACAAAGATGTCTAAATTTTGCAATCTAATAAACTGTAGTTGTGGGAATATATATTAAGCAGTCACCAAAATGACTTTTAAAATGTAACAAAGAGAGTAAGAGAAAGCCTAAAATTAAGAAGTGTTTTTCAAAAAAGCAGAACATAGCTTAAGTGTTTTTACTAAAAAGAAGCATGGTCTAATATCACATATTTTACATCAAGAATGTACTCAAATACTCAAGTTCATACCCCGAATTACTGAAAAAATAAGGCATATTAGCTCTTCTTAATGGAGAACAGTTAGACATTGGTACTTAAAATGCCTTGGCCCAGATAGCCAGATAAATGGGTCATAAAAACATGGTACAATAACACAATGAAGCCTCATGGAGTGGTGAAGAAAAATGAAACTATGAAATATGTAGGAAAATGAAACCCAGAAAGTGTTATATTAAGCAAGGTGACCCAGACTCAGAAAGACAAAAATCACATCAATTTTTCACATGCAGATCCCACCTTTTAATGAATGTGTATAAGTGCATGTGAGCTCAGGTACAGGCCAGTAAGCTGGAAAGGAGGCCATGGGAGGGGAAAGAGGCATTGAGGAAGAGGGCAGGCAGATCTAAAGGCGTAATCCACGAACAATGCCACACCAGTTTGGAGTTATTAGGGTAGTATTTATTTAAAGAGGGAAAACTTACAGATCACAATCCCGGACAACAGCTCTCTGCACAACTAGTCGCCAGACGAGCAGGAAGCCAAAGAGAGCGAGCGGAAGGAAATAGAGGCTTTATGAATGGAGAGAAACCACGCCCCAATGGGCTGGTATCTCAGCAGCTATTGGTTGGAGGGGTGGAAAGACCTCCTGCAACACCTCCCCCTTTTGTTTAAGTAAGAGAGTTCTAAACCTACTATGAAATTATATGCAATAAGTACAAATATCCTATTCTAACTAGCTTAGGACTTGTATAATAAATAACTTGGCCAAGTCATGAGAGAAAAGTAACTATAGTTATATAGTCTTCAACCCCATCAAAGATCTGAGAAGGGAAATAATGTTACCTGGGTAATTAGGAAGTTCAGTAAAACAACTTCCAAAACCTGCAACAAATCACAGGGACAACTAGCTACCTGGGCAATCACCCAAAGTCACATTTGCAGCGTTGAAGCAACCAACTTTGGCTAAGGCCTAACATCACTGACATACCATTTTCAAAGGCAAGCAACTTTTCAAAACTATCTTACCCTGTCTTGGCAGGATATGACAGTCCTGTTTTATCCATTGATGCACACTCTGTATCTCTGTCAGTGGTTGAGGTATGGGCATTTCTTTGCCCCAAGGCCAGTTCTGCAAAAGAAAGGCTCCAGGTGGAGTGTCTTTGGTGCTCAACATTCTCTCGGGAATAGAGAGGTGTTGCAGGAGCAATTGTGTCTCACTACCACAAAACTCTGAGTTAGATTAAAGGCCATTTTCTACAGCTCTTTGAAGAGGTTGAAGATCATCTATCTATACTGAGTATAATCTCTATATATCTAAATAACCTAATTAGTCTAATTATAAATGGCAAACTTAGATGACTATTAATCTATATAATTCTTAATATCTATCTAACTTAAAGACTAAGACAATAAACATCAATAAACATCTGTGTAACAAATGAGGATAATGACCTCCAAATATAAACAATGTACAAATATACATTGCAATATGGTAAATATCGATACAATATATGTCAATACATAAAAAAATATTTTAAACAGGGGTAGAAATATGCATGCATACAATAGTCAATATAATTTAACTTTGTATCAATATAAAAGTATCAATACCAATATATTTGTCTAAAAATTATAACTCACAATTACAAATCTATTATCCCATCACCCTCTTTTTTTTCTTTTTTTCTTTTTTTTTTTTTCAAAATGATCCCTGAGCTTATAAAATTCCTCCCCCAACTTCCCAACCCCTAAATGATGTCCCTAAACCCAGGGGCAAACTTTACTGGGAGAGGGGACGTCGTCCTCTAGAATTACTTCCAGCTGTCATGGGGGCGACGTTCTTTCTGGGGGATCCTGTGGAAGCAAAATGATGGTTAAATTTCAAGATCAATGTCTTTTAAAATTGCAAATAGTCTCTGAGTATTTTGTGGAGGTCTGGCCTGAATGTTGTACAAGATGTGCACCATTTCAGCTAACCAAGTTGGGATCTTCTTGTGCAGCTGGTACCCAAAACAGGTCTTGTAGTAGCGCTATCAGTATCATGATGTCATATCAACCAGGTAGAGTTGTTGTTGTGGGGCCCCATCTTCTTCCTGGAAACTTCAAATGTCACTTCAGAAAAGACTCATTGATTATTGTAAAAAACTTAAACATTAATCATATAGACATATATAGGCAGATATATATACATATATTCAATGAAAGGCATGATAGATATATTCAATGAAAGGTATGATAAGTCTGCCAAAATATACGTTTACTCTGTCCTACTGGGTTTTTTGACTCATCCTCTACATGCAATTCACCATTTAGACTAGTATTACTTTTTACAGCAGAAATTGGAGCTTTTAGATTTCTTGGTGAGGCACGTTCTCCACTGTGACTGGGAATGACTGGGCCACTGTTGGCTTGGGGGCCTGCGAGAGGCCCCTCAAGGAGTTTCCCGACGGTATCGGGTTGCCTTGTTTGTCTGTTGTTGACCTGCATTCGTTGGACCAATGACGGCCTTTACCGCATCTCCTACATATACCTGAAGGCCTAGGTCCCCTATTTTTGTCATTCCCAGAGGAGATATTATTTCTAGAAATTCTGTGCCTGCAATCCCTTTTCAGATGTCCTAATTTACCACAATTAAAACACCTGGCAGTTTGATGTCTCCTCATTGCTGTGGAAATCGCTTCTCCTACCCAAGATTCATCATTATAGCTAAATGTCTCAACATTCATCGTGTATGCTGAATCCATTCATCCATAGGTGCTGATCTAGACTTTAAAGGCCCAATTATCTTTTTGCATTCTATGTTTGCATTCTCAAACGCTAGAGATTCAAGAAGTATTCGTCTAGAATCCGGGTCTGTTACCCCTACGTCCAGAGCCTTAATTAATCTTTGCAAAAAGTCAATAAAGGGTTCTCTCTGTCCCTGCCTAATTCTGGTATATGATTCAACCCTTTTTGCTGGATCTTGTATCCTATTCCAAGCATTTAAAGCTGCTTGGTGACATAGATGCAGTACTTCATCATCATAAAGAGCTTGGACCTGTGGATCAGCATATTCTCCTGCACCAAGAATTTGATCTTGGGAAACCTCACACCTTCTTTGCTCTTCCTTGCTGCTCCATATGTTTGGATTCTTCTCTGAAATAAATTCCAAACATCAAGGGAAGGTCCCTTATCTAAAACTGCAGACACTAACTGATGGAAATCATAGGGGTAGTGCTAGCATTAGAAGCCCAAGTCCTTATCATTTCCTGTACATATGCATTTTGCAAGCCAAAAGTAACAATAGCCTGTTTAATTTCTTTCAGATCATTCATTGCTATTGGCATCCATCTAGCTTCTCTGACTCCCTTTGAGCCTTTAGAAGTTGACGCTTGTCAGAATTAAGTATAGGGTATGCCGCTAAAACCCTGGGTAAGCCAGTTCTAATAGCTGGTGTTGGCTTTGTATCCTGTCCTTGTGCCTTATTACTCTGTTCACCAGTTCCAATCATTTTTTCAAGCATTTCAAGTCTTTTTATTATTTTGTTTATTATTGCCTCTTTTGAATCCTGAATCTCCTGAATCTCCTGACCTGCATGAGTTCTTGAGAGTACCATAATATTCCTAAATGATAGAATATTCAAAAGAATACTAAAACCAGTAACCAGTAAATTAAGTTATCCTCATAGTCATATAAATTTTGCATGATTAGACCCATTGTATTGGTAGCCCAAACAGTGAAAGTCATGTTGAAACAAAACTGCCATATTCCTATTATCCAGCTGGCCTCGAACTCACCGAAATCCGAAATCCGCCTGTCTCTGCTTCCCAAGGGCTGGGATTAAAGGCGTGCACCACCACCGCCTGGCCGGCCTCGAACTCACAGAGATCCGCCTTTCTCTGCCTCCCGAGTGTATGCCACCACCACCTGTCCGGCCTCAGAGATCGTCCTGCCTCTCTGGATATTATGGGCCTTAAGGCCAAGTGTATCTCAGACTCGGCACTGGGCAGAGGAAGCGAGCTCGTTCCTGCCAAGCCGAACTTGCGGCCGGCAGCCGAGGGGGTGGGGGGGTCCTAAAGCCAAACGTTCGTTGGGCGCCAGGTAAAGGCGTAATCCACGAACAATGCCACACCAGTTTGGAGTTATTAGGGTAGTATTTATTTAAAGAGGGAAAACTTACAGATCACGATCCCGGACAACAGCTCTCTGCACAACTAGTGGCCAGACGAGCAGGAAGCCAAGAGAGAGCAAGCGGAAGGAAATAGAGGCTTTATGAATGGAGAGAAACCACGCCCCAATGGGCTGGTATCTCAGCAGCTATTGGTTGGAGGGGCGGAAAGACCTCCTGCAACACAGATCGTTGGTTTATG
>CAWTZC010001957.1:0-34851 GCA_963919715.1 Microtus obscurus | reverse complement strand
CTATGCAGACAGAGGTTGTGGGGACATCGCGTCTGCAGTCAGAATGACCTCTGTCTTCGGCATCGGGTCTGCTGACAGAGGTTTATGGGTGCATTGGGTTTGAAGACAGAGGTCTGCGGGGACATCTGGTCTACAGACAGAGTCTCCTTGGGCATCGGGTCTGCAGACAGAGCTCTCCGCTGAGCCGTGGGTCTGCAGACAGAGGTTTGTGGGGGCAACGAGTCTGCAGACGGAGGTCTGTGCTGGCATCCCGTCTGGAGACAGAGGTCTTTGGTGGCATTGGTTCTGCAGACCGAGGTCTGTGGGGGCATTGGGTCTGCAGACGAAGGTCTGTGTGGGCATCAGTTCTGCAGAGAGAGGTCTGTGGGCGCAGCATGTCTACAGACAGAGGTCCAGGAGGCACGCGGTCTGCAGAGAGAGGTCTGTGGGGGGGCATTGGGTCTGCATAAGAGTTCCCACTGGGGCCATCGGGTTTGCAGTCAGAGGTCTGTGGGGGCATCGGGTATGCAGAAAGAGGTCCGCTGGGGGCATCGGATCTGCAGACAGAGGTCTGTGGGAGCATCGGTTCTGCATACAGTGGTCTGTCGGGGCATCGGGTCGGAAGACAGAGGTGTGTGTGAGCATTGGGTCTCCACACAGAGGTCTCTGGGGGGCATAAAGGTCTGCAGACAGAGGTCGGTAGGGGCATCGTGTATGCAGAAAGAGGACTCTGGGGGTATCGGGTCTGAGACTTAGGCCTGTGGGGGCATCGTGGTCTGGACAAAGATGTTTGCTGGGGCCATCGGCTCTGAAGTCAGAGGTCCGCTGCGGTCTTCGGGTTTGCAGACAGAGGTCTGTGGAGGCATCTGGTCTGCAGACAGAGGTCTGTGTGGGCATAGCGTCTGCAGACAGTGTTCCGTGGGGGCATTGGGTCTGCAGACGGAGGTCCGCTGGGCGCATCGGGCTAGCAGACAGTGGTCCGCGTGGGGCATCGGTCTGCAGACAGAGGTCTGTGGTGGTATCGTGTCTTCAGGACGGAGGGTCTGCTCGGGGCATCGGGTCTGCAGACGGAGATCCGCTTAGGGGACATCGGGTCTACTGACGGAGGTCTGTGGGGGTATCGGGACTGCGAGACATAGGTCTGTGGAGGCATCGGGTTTGCAGACAGAGGTCTGTGGGGGAATTCATGTCTGCAGACAGAGGTCTCTGGGGGCAAAGATCGGTTCTGCAGAGAGAGGTCTGCGGGGGCATCGGGTCTGCATATGGAGTTCCGCTGGGGGCATCGGGTCTGCAGGCAGAGGTCTGTGGGGGCATCGGGTCTGCAGAATGAGGTCTGTGGGGGCATTGAGTACAGAAACAGAGGTCTTCGGGGGCACGGTGTTCAGACAGAGAATGCGGGGGCAACTGCTATGCAGACAGAGGTTGTGAGGGTATCGCGTCTACAGAGAGACGACCTCTGTCGGCTTCGGGTCTGCTGACAGAGGTTTATGGGTGCATTGGGTTTGGAGACAGAGATCTGCGGGGGCATCTGGTCTACAGACAGAGTCTCCTTGGGCATCCGGTCTGCAGACAGAGGTCCGCTTGGAGCCTTGGGTCTGCAGACAGAGGATTGTGGGGGCGACATTTCTGCAGACAGAGGTCTGAGCTGTCATCCCGTCTGCAGACAGCGGTCTGTGGGGGCATTGGTTCTGCAGACAGAGGTCTGTGGGGGCATTGGGTCTGCAGACGGAGGTCTGTGTGGGCATCAGGTTCTGCAGAGAGAGGTCTGTGGGGCATCATATCTGCAGACAGAGGTCTCTGGAGGCATCGGGTCTGCAGAGAGAGGTCTGTGGGGGCATCGGGGTCTGCAAGGAATTCCGCTGGGGGCATCGGGTTTCCAGCTAGAGGTCTGGGGGGCACTCGGGTATGCAGAAAGAGGTCCCGCTGGGGGGCATCGGTCTGCAGGGCACAGAGGTCTGTGGGGGCACGCGGTCTGCATACAGTGGTCTGTTGGGGCATCGGGTCTGAAGACAGAGGTCTGTGGGAGCATCGGGTTCCAAACAGAGGTGTCTGGGGGAATCAGGTCTGCAGACAGAGGTCGGTGGGGGTATTGTGTATGCAGACAGAGGTCTCTGTGGCCATCGGTTCTGCAGACTGAGGTCTGTGGGGGCATCGAGTCTTGCAGACAGTTGTCCGCTGGGGCCACGGCTCCTGAACACAGAGTTCTGCCACGGGTCTTGGGGTCTGCAGACAGAGGTCTGTGGGGGCATCGGGTCTGCAGACAGAGGTCTGTGTGGGCATCGCTTCTGCAGACAGAGTTCTGTGGGGGCATCGGGTCTGCAGACGGAAGACCCTCTGTCGGCATCGGGTCTGCTGACAGAGGTTTATGGGTGCATTGGTTTGGAGAAAGAGGTCTGTGGTGGTATCGGGTCTGCACCCAGAGGTCTGTGGGTGTATCGTGTCTGCAGACAGAGGTCCGCTGGGGCATCGGGTCTACAGACGGAGGTCTGTCGGGGGCATCGGGACTGCAGACAGAAGTCTGTGGGGGCATCGAGGTCTGCAGACAGAGTTCCGTTGGGGCATCGGTTATGCAGAGAAAGAGGTCCGCTGGGGGCATTGGGTCTGCAGACAGAGGTCTGTGGGGGCATCACTTCTGCAGACAGAGGGTCCGCTGGGGGCATCGGGTCGCAGAGAGAGGTCTGGGGGGCTTCGGGTTGCATGAGGAGTTCCGCTGGGGGCATCGTGTCTGCACGTCCGAGGTCTGTGGGGGTATCGGTTTGCAGACAGAGGTCTGTGGGAGCACTCAGGTCTGCAGACAGAGTTCCAGTTGCGGGCATCGGTTATGCAGGAAAGAGGTCCGCTGGGGGCATCGGGACTGCAGACATAGGTCTGTGAGGGCATCGGGTTTGACACAGAGGTCTGTGGGGGCATCGGGTCCTGTAGTGTTCTTCGGGGCAACGGGTCTGAAGACAGGGGTCTGTGGGAGCACTAGTTCTCCAAACAGAGGTCTCTGGGGGGTATCGGGTCTGCAGACAGAGGTCGGTGGGGGCATCGAGGTCCAGAGACCGAGTCTCGCTGGGATCATCGTCTCAAGACAGAGGTCCGTTGGGGTCTTCGGGTCTGCAGACAGAGGTCTGTGGAGGGCATCGGGTGCAGACAGTCTGTGGGCATCGGGTCTCCAGACAGAGTTCTGTGGGGGCATCGGGTCTGCAGACAGGTGACCTCTGTCAGCATCGGGTCTGCTGACAGAGGTTTGTGGGTGCATCGGGTTTGGAGACAGAGGTCTGTGGTGGTATTGGGTCTGCACCCAGAGGTCTGTGTGTGTATCGTGTCTGCAGACAGAGGTCCGCTGGGGGCATCGGGTCTGCAGACGGAGATCCGCTGGGGGCATCGGATTTACAGACGGAGGTTTGTTGGGGCATCGGGACTGCAGACATAGGTCTGTGGGGGCATCAGGTTTGCAGACAGAGGTCTGTGGGGGCATCATGTCTGAGGACAGAGGTCTCTGGGGGCATCGGGTATGCAGTCAGATGTCTGTGGGGGCATTGGGTCTGCAGACTAAGGTCTGTGGGGGCGTTGAGTATGGAGACAGAGGTCTGCGGGGGCATGGTCTGCAGACAGAGAATGCGGGCACTGCTCTGCAGACAGAGGTCTGTGGGGGCATCGCGTCCAGAGAACTTTTTCTCTGTCGGCATCGGGTCTGCTGACAGAGGTTTATGGGTGCATCGGGTTTGGAGACAGAGGTCATGCGGGGCATCTGGTCTACAGACAGAGTCTCCTTGGGCATCGGGTCTGCAGACAGATGTCCGCTGGGGGCCATGGGTTTGCAGACATAGGTTTTTGGGGGCAACTGCGGTTGCAGACAGAAATCTGTGCTGGCATCCCGTCTGCAGACAGAGGTCTGTGGGGGCATTGGGTCTGCACGGACGGAGGTCTGTGTGAGCATCGGTTCTGCAGAGAGAGGTCTGTGGGGGCATCATGTCTTCAGCTCAGAGGTCTCTAGAGGCATCGCTTCTGCAGAGAGAGAGGTCTTGGGGACATCGGGGTTTGCATACAAGTTCTGCTTTTGGCATCGGGTCTGCAGAAAGAGAGTCCACTTGGAGAGCATGGTCTGCAGACAGAGATCTGTGGGGGGCATCGGTCGCATGCAGTGGTCTTGTCGCGGTATCGGATCTGAAGACAGAGGTCTCTGGGAGCATCGGGTCTCCATACAGAGGTCTCTGGGGGAACGGGTCTGCAGACAGAGGTCAGTGGGGCAGCGTGTATGCAGACAGAGGTCTCTGGGGCATTATTATGGAGACATTTTTCTGCGAGGGCATGGTCTGCAGACTAGAGAATGCGGGGGCAACTGCTCTGAGACAGATGTCCACATTGGGGCATCGCGTCTGCAGACAGGACGACCTCTGTCAGCATCAGGTCTGCTGACAAGAGGTTTATGGATGCATCGGGTTTGGAGACAGAGGTCTGCGTGGGCATCTGGTACAGACAGAGTCTCCTTGGGCATCGTATCGCAGTCAAGGTCTGGTGGGGTATCGGGTTTACCAGACAGAGGTCTGTGGGGGCATCAGGTCTTGCAGACAGAGGTCCGTTGGGGTATCGCGTGATGCATACAGTGGTCTGTCGGGGCATCGGGTCTGAAGACAGAGGTCTGTTGGGGCATCAGGTCTCCAAACAGAGGTCTCTGGGCATCTGAGTCTGCAGACAGATGTCGGTAGGGGGGCATTGGGTCTGCAGACAGAGGTCGGTGGGAACATCGATGTGCTGCAGACAGAGGTCTGTAGGGTATATCGGGTCTGCTGACCGAGGTCCGCTGGGGCATGGGGTCTACAGTCGGAGGTCTGTGGGGGGCATCGGGTCTGCAGCCAGAGGTCTGTCGTGGTATCGGGTTTGCAGACAGAGGTCTGTAGGGGCATCCTGATCTGCAGACAGAGAGGTCTGTTGGGGGCATCGGGTATGCAGAAATTGATCGGTGGGGGCATCGATTCTGCAGACTGAGGTCTGTGCATGCATCGTGCCTGCAGAAAAGATGTTTCTGGGGCCATCGGCTCTGAAGACAGAGGTCCGTTGGGGTATTCGGGTCTGCAGACAGAGGTCTGTGGGGGCACTCCGGTTTTGCAGACAGAGGTCTGTGTGGGCATCGCGTCTGCAGACAGAGTTCTGTGAGGGCATCCGGTCTGCAGACGGAGGGTCCACTGGGCGCATCTGGTCAGCAGATGGTGGTCCGCTGGGGACATCGGGTCTGCAGACAGAGGTCTGTGGTGGAATCGGCTCAGCAGACAGAGGTCTGTGGGTGTATCGTGTCTGCAGACAGAGGTCCGCATGGTGGCATCGGGTCTGCAGATGGAGATCCGCTGGGGGCATCGGGTCCTAAAGACAGAGGTCTGTTGGGGGCATCGGACTCAGACAGAGGTATGTGGGGGCATTGGTTCTGCAGACGGAGGTCTGTGGGGGGCATCCCGATTCATCAGAGAGAGGTCTGTGGGGGCATCATGTCTGCAGACAGAGGTCTCTGGGGGGCATCGGGGTCTTCGAGAGAGAGGTCTATGGGGACATCGGGTCTTCACAATGGAGTTCCAATGGGGGCATCGAGTTCGCTGTCAGAGGTCTTTGGTGGTATCGGGTTTGCAGATAGAGGTCTGTGGGGGCATAAGGTCTGCAGACAGAGGTCCATTGTGGGCAACGGGTATGCAGTCAGAGGTCCGCTTTGGGGCATGGGGTCTGCAGACAGAGGTCTGTGGGGGCATCGGGTCTGCATACAGTGGTCTTTTTGGGGGCATCGGTTCTGGAAGACAGAGGTCGCTGTGAGCATTGGGTCTCCAAACAGAGGTCTCTGAGGACATCGGGTCTGGAGAACACACGTCGTAGCGGCATTGGGTCTGCAGACAGAGGTCGGTGGGGGCATCGTGGTACATGCAGACAGAGTTCTGTGGGGGCATCAGGTCTGCAGACAGAGGTCTTCTTGGGCATCTCTGTCGGCAGACAGAGTTCTGTGGGGGCATCGGGTCTGCAGACGGTGGTCCGCTGGGCGATGGTGGTCAGCAGACGTTGGTGCGCTGGGTTGTTTCCCGTCTGCAGACAGAGGTCTGTGGTGGTATCGGGTATGCAGACAGAGGTCTGTTTGTGTATCGCGTCTGCAGACGGAGGTCCGTTGGGGGTATCGGGTCTGCAGACGGAGGTCCGTTGGGGGCATCGGGTCTACAGACGGAGGTCTGTTGGGGCATCGGGACTGCAGACAGAGATCTGTGGGGGCATCGGGTCTGCAGACTGAGGTCTGTGGGGGCATTGAGAGTATGGAGACAGAGGTCTGCGGGGCCATGGTCTGCAGACAGAGAATGCGGGGGCAACTGCTCTGCAGACAGAGGTCTGTGGGGCCATCACGTCTGCAGAGAGACGACCTCTGTGGGCATCCGGTCTGCCGACAGAGGTTTATGGGTCATCGGTTTGGAGACAGAGGTCTGTGGGGGCATCTGGTCTACAGACAGAGTCTCCTTGGACATCGGGTCTGCAGACAGATGTCCGCTGGCGGCTCCGTGGGTCTGCAGACATAGGTTTTTGGGGGCAACGTATCTGCAGACAGAGGTCTGTGCTGGCATCCCGTCTGCAGACAGAGGTTGTGGGGGCATTGGTTCTGCAGACAGAGGTCTGTGTGGGGCATTGGGTCTGCAGACGGAGGTCTGTAGTGGGCATCGGTTCTGCAGAGAGAGGTCTGTGGGGGCTATCATGTCTGCAGACAGAGGTCTCTGGACGCATCGGTTCTGCAGAGAGAGGTCTGTGGGGGCATCGGGGTCTGCATACAAAGTTCTGCTTGGGGCATCGGGTCTGCAGAAAGAGGTTTTGCTGGAGGCATCGGCTCTGCAGACAGAGGTCTGTGGGGGCATCGGGTCTGCATGCAGTGGTCTGTCGTTGTATCGGATCTGAAGACAGAGGTCTCTTCGGAGCATCGGGTCTCCATACAGAGGTCTCTGGGGGAATCGGGTCTGCAGACAGAGGTCAGTGGGGGCATCGTGTATGCAGACAGAGGGCTCTGTGGTCATCGGTTCTGCAGACTGAGGTCTGTGGGGGCATCAGTCCAAACAGATGTCCGCTATCTCGCCCACGGCTCAAGACAAGGTCCGCCGGGGTGCTGTTGTGCCTGCAACAGAGGTCGTGGGGGCAAACCTCGGTGCACACAAGTGGGGTTCTTTCGGGGCATGGTTGTCGGAAGACAGAGGTCTGTGTGAGCATTGGGTCTGCAAACAGAGGTCTCTGGGGGCATCGGGTCCTGGAGACACACGTCGGTAGCGGCATTGGGTCTGCAGACAGAGGTCGGTGGGGGCATCGTGTATGCAGACAGAGTTCTGTGGGGGCATCGGGTCTTGCAGACAGAGGTCTTTGTGTGCATCTCGTCGGCAGACAGAGTTTCTGTGGGGGCATCGGGTCTGCAGACGGAGGTCCGCTGGCGCATCGGGTCAGCAGACGTTGGTGCGCTGGGGGCTTCCGCGTCTGCAGACAGAGGTCTGTGGTGTATCGGGTCTGCAGACAGAGGTCTGTTTGTGTATCGCTCTACAGACGGAGGTCCGCTGGGGGTATCGGGTCTGCAGACGGAGGTCCGTTGGGGGCTGGGTCCTACAGACGGAGGTCTGTGGGGGCACTTATGGACTGCAGACAGAGATCTGTGGGGGCATCGGGTCTGCAGACTGAGGTCTGTGGGGGCATCACGTCTGCAGAGAGACGACCTCTGTGGGCATCGGGTCTGCTGACAGAGGTTTATGGGTGCATCGGGTTTGGAGACAGAGGTGCGGGGGCATCCTGGTCTACAGACAGAGTCTCCTTGGGCATCGGGTCTGCAGACAGAGATCCGCTGGGGCCGTGGGTCTGCAGACATAGGTTCCCGGGGGCAACGGGTCTGCAGACTGAGGTCTGTGCTGGCATCCCGTCTCAGACAGATGTCTGTGCGGGCATTGGTTCTGCAGACAGAGGTCTGTGGGGGCATTGGGTCTGCAGACAAAGATCTGTGTGGGCATCAGTTCTGCAGAGAGGTCTGTGGGGGCATCATGTCTGCAGACAGAGGTCTCTGGATTCATCGGATCTGCAGAGAGAGGTGTGTGGGGGCATCGGGTCTGCATACGGAGTTCTGCTGGGGGCCATCCGGTCTGCAGAGCAGAGATCCGCTGCGGGCATCGGGTCTGCAGACAGAGTGTCTGTGGGGGCATCGGGTCTGCATGCAGTGGTCTGTCGGGCACGGGTCTGAAGACAGAGGTCTCTGGGAGCACGGGTCTCCATACAGAGGTCTCCCGGGGGAATCGGGTCTGCAGACAGAGGTCGGTGGGGGCATCGTGTATGCAGACAGAGGGGCTCTGTGGGCATCGGTTCTGCAGACTGAGGTCTGTGGGGGCATCGAGTCTGCAGACAGTTGTCCGCTGGGGCCATCGGGCTCTGAAGACAGAGGTCGGCTGGGGTCTTCGGTCTGCAAGACAGAGGTCTGTGGGGGCATCGGGTCTGCAGACAGAGGTCTGTGTGGGCATCGCGTCTGCAGAGAGAGTTCTGTGGGGGGCATCGGGTCTGCAGACGGAAGTCCGCTGGGCGACATCGGGTCAGCAGACTTTGGTCCGCTGGGGGCTTCGCGTCTGCAGACAGAAGGCTGTGGTGGTATCGGGTCTGCAGACAGAGGTCGCTGGGGTGCATCGGTCTGCAGACAGAGGTTGTGGGGTAGGGGAATTGGGTCTGCAGACAGAGGTTGGTGGGGGCATGTGGTGTTATGCAGACTGAGTTCTGTGTGGGCATCGGCTCTGCAGACAGAGAGTCCGTGGGGGCATCGGATATGCAGACAGAGGTCCGGTAGGGCCATCGGGTCTGCAGACAGAGGTCTGTGGGGGCATCGGTTCTGTGTACAGTGGTCTGTCGGTGCATCGGGTCTGAAGACAGAGGTCTGTGGGAGCATCAGGACTCCAAACAGAGGTCTCTGAGGGGCTTCGTGTCTGCAGACAGAGGGTCGGTAGGGGCATCGTGTATGCGGAAAGAGGGCTCTGGGGGCATCGGGTCAGCAGACTGAGGTCTGTGGGGGCATCGTGTCTGCAGAAAGATGTTTGCTGGGGCCATCGGCTCTAAAGACAGAAGTCCGCTGGGGTCTTCGGGTCTGCAGACAGAGGTCTGGGGGGCATCGGGTCTGCATACGGTGTTCGCTGGGGGCATCGGGTCTGTGGCTAGAGGTCTGTGGTGGTATCGGGTCTGCAGACAGAGGTCCGTTGGGGGCATCGGGTATGCAGAAGAGGTCCGCTTGGGGCATCGTGTCTGCAGACAGAGGGGTCTCTGAGGGCATCGGGTCTGCAGACAGAAGTCGTACGGGCATCTGCATGCAGACAGAGGGCTCTGGGGGCATCGAGTCTGCAGACTAGTCTGTGGGGGCATCGTGTCTGCAGAAAGATGTTTGCTGGGGCCATCGGCTCGAAGACAGAGGTCCGCTGGAGGTCTTGGGTCTGACGGTCTGTGGGGGCATCGGGTTTGCAGACAGAGGGTCTGTGTGGGCATCGTGTCTGCAGAGAGAGTTCTCTGTGGGCATCGGGTCTGCAGACGTGAGGTCCGCTGGGTGTCGGGTCAGCAGACGGTCGTCAGCTGGGGGCATCGGGTCTGCAGACAGAGAGTCTGTGGTGGTATCGGTCAGCAGACAGAGGTCTGTGGGTGTATCGTGTCGGCAGACAGAGGTCCGCTGGGGGCATCGGGTCTGCGGAGACGGAGATCCGCTGGGGGCATCGGGTGACAGACGGAGGTCTGTTGGGGCATCGGGACTCAGAGAGAGGTATGTGGGGGCTTTGGGTCTGCAGACGGAGGTCTGTGGGGGCATCGGTTCTGGAGAGAGAGGTCTGTGGGGGACATCATGTCTGCAGACAAGGTCTCTGGGGGCATCAGGTCTTCACAGCTACACAGTTCTGCTGGATGCATCGAGTTGTGTCAGAGGTCTTTGTGGGTATCGGGTTTGCAGATAGAGGTCTGTGGGGGCATAAGGTCTGCAGACAGAGGTCCATTGTGGGCAACGGGTATGCAGTCAGAGGTCTGTGGTGGCATCACTTCTGCAGACAGAGGTCCGCTGGGGGCATCGGGTCTGCAAACAGAGGTCTGCTGGGGCCATCGGGTCTGCAGACAGAGGTCTGTGGGGGCATCGGTTCTGCATACTGTGGTCTGTCGGGGCATCGGGTCTGAAGACAGAGGTCTGTGGGAGCATCGGGTCTCCAAACAGAGGTCTCTGAGGGCATCGGGTCTGCAGACAGAGGTCGGTAATGGCATCGTCTATGCAGACAGAGGGCTCTGGGGGCATCGGGTCTGCAGACTGAGGTCTGTGGAGGCATCGTGTCTGCAGAAAGATGTTTGCTGGGGCCATCGGCTCTGAAGACAGAGGTCCGCTGGGGTCTTCGGGTCTGCAGACAGAGGTCTGTGGGGGCATCGGGTCTGCATACAGTGGTCTGTCGGGGCATCGGGTCTGAAGACAGAGGTCTGTGGGGGCATTGGGTCTCCAAACAGAGGTCTCTGGGGGCATCGAGTCTGCAGACAGAGGTCGGTAGGGGCATTGGGTCTGCAGACAGTGGTCGGTGGGGGCATCGTGTATGCAGACAGAGTTCTGTGGGGGCATCGAGTCTGCAGACGGAGGTCCGCTTGGCGCATCGGGTCAGCAGACAGTGGTCCGCTGTGGGCCGCGTCTCGGAGACAGAGTTCTGTGGGGGCATCACGTCCGCAGACAGAGGTCCGCTGGGGGCATCTGGTCTGCAAACAGAGGTCTGTGGGGGGCATCGGTTCTGCAGAGAGAGGTCTGTGGGGGCATCATGTCTGCATACAGAGGTCTCTGGGCATCTAGTCTGCAGAGAGATTTCTGTGCGGGCAAGTCGGGTCTGCATACAGTGGTCTGTCGGGGGTATCGGGTCTGAAGACAAAGGTCTGTGTGGGCTTCGGATCTCCAAACAGAGGTCGCTGGGTGCATCGGGGTCTGCAGACAGAGGTCGGTAGGGGGGCATTGGGTCTGCGAACAGAGGTCGGTGGGGGCATCGTGTATGCAGACAGAGTTCTGTGGGGGCATCGGGTCTGCAGACAGAGGTCCGTTGGGGGCATCGGATAAGGCAGACAGAGGTCCGCTGGTGCCAGGGTCTGCAGACAGAGGTCTGTGGGGGGCATCGGGTCTGCATACAGTGGTCTTTCGGGGCATCGTGTCTGAAAGACAGAGGTCTGTGTGAGCATTGGGTCTGCAAACAGAGTTCTCTGGGGGCATCGGGTCTGGAGACACACGTCGGTAGCGGCATTGGGTCTGCAGACAGAGGTCGGTGGGGCATCGTGTATGCAGACAGAGTTCTGTGGGGGCATCGGGTCTGCAGACAGAGGTCTTTAGTGTGCATCTCGTCGGCAGACAGAGTTCTGTGGGGGCATCGGGTCTGCAGACGAGGAGGTCCGCTGGGCGCATCGGGTCAGCAGACGTTGGTGCGCTCGGGGGCTTCGCGTCTGCAGACAGGGTCTGTGGTGGTATCGGGTCTGCAGACAGAGGTCTGTTTGTGTATCGCGTCTGCAGGACGGAGGTCCGCTGGGGGTATCGGGTCTGCAGACGGAGGTCCGTGGGGGCATTGGGTCTACAGACGGAGGTCTGTGGGGGCATATGGACTGCAGACAGAGATCTGTGGGGGCATCGGGTCTGCAGACTGAGGTCTGTGGGGGCATCACGTCTGCAGAGAGACGACCTCTGTGGGCATCGGGTCTGCTGACAGAGGTTTATGGGTGCATCGGGTTTGGAGACAGAGGTCTGCGGGGGCATCTGGTCTACAGACAGAGTCTCCTTGGGCATCGGGTCTGCAGGACAGAGATCCGTTGGGGCCGTGGGTCTGCAGACATAGGTTTTGGGGGCAACGGGTCTGCAGACTGAGGTCTGTGCTGGCATCCCGTCTCCATGACAGATGTCTGTGCGGGCATTGGTTCTGCAGACAGAGGTCTGTGGGGGCATTGGGTCTGCAGACAAAGATCTGTGTGGGCATCGGTTCTGCAGAGAGAGGTCTGTGGGGGCATCATGTCTGCAGACAGAGGTCTCTGGATTCATCGGATCTGCAGAGAGAGGTGTGTGGGGGGCATCGGGTCTGCATACGGAGTTCTGTTGGGGCCATCGGGTCTGCAGAAAGAGATCCGCTGCGGGCATCGGGGTCTGCAGACAGAGGTCTGTGGGGGGCATCGGGTCTGCATGCAGTGGTCTGTCGGGGCATCGGGTCTGAAGACAGAGGTCTCTGGGAGCATCGGGTCTCCATACAGAGGTCTCTGGGGAAATGTGGGTCTGCAGACAGAGGTCGGTGCGGGCATCGTGTATGCAGACAGAGGGCTCTGTGGGCATCGGTTCTGCAGACTGAGGTCTGTGGGGGCATCGAGTCTGCAGACAGTTGTCCGCTGGGGCCATCGGCTCTGAAGACAGAGGTCGGCTGGGGTCTTCGGGTCTGCAGACAGAGGTCTGTGGGGGCATCGGGTCTGCAGACAGAGGTCTGTGTGGGCATCGCGTCTGCAGAGAGAGTTCTGTGGGGGCATCGGGTCTGCAGACGGAAGTCCGCTGGGCGCATCGGGGTCAGCAGACTTTGGTCCGCTGGGGGCCTCGCGTCTGCAGACAGAAGGCTGTGGTGGTATCGGGTCTGCAGACAGAGGTCGCTGGGTGCATCGGGTCTGCAGACAGAGGTCGGTAGGGGAATTGGGTCTGCAAGACAGAGGTTGGTGGGGGCATCGTGTATGCAGACTGAGTTCTGTGTGGGCATCGGCTCTGCAGACAGAGGTCCGTTGGGGGGATCGGATATGCAGACAGAGGTCCGGTGGGGCCATCGGGTCTGCAGACAGAGGTCTGTGGGGGGCATCGGTTCTGTGTACAGTGGTCTGTGGGTGCATCGGGTCTGAAGACAGAGGTCTGTGGGAGCGATCAGGACTCCAAACAGAGGTCTCTGAGGGCTTCGTGTCTGCAGACAGAGGTCGGTAGGGGCATCGTGTATGCAGAAAGAGGGCTCTGGGGGACATCGGGTCAGCAGACTGAGGTCTGTGGGGGGCATCCGGTCTGCAGAAAGATGTTTGCTGGGGCCATCGGCTCTAAAGACAGAAGTCCGCTGGGGTCTTCGGGTCTGCAGACAGAGGTCTGTGGGGGCATCGGGTCTGCATACGGTGTTCCGCTGGGGGCACTTCGGGTCTGCAGCCAGAGGTCTGTGGTGGTATCGGGTCTGCAGACAGAGGTCCGTTGGGGGCATCGGGTATGAGAAGAGGTCCGCTGGGGGCATCGTGTCGGCAGACAGAGGTCTCTGAGGCGCATCGGGTCTGCAGACAGAGGTCGGTACGGGCATCTGCATGCAGACAGAGGGCTCTGGGGGGATCGAGTCTGCAGACTAGGTCTGTGGGGGCATACGTGTCTGCAGAAAGATGTTTGCTGGGGCCACGGCTCTGAAGACAGAGGTCCGCTGGGGGTCTTCGGGTCTGCACACAGAGGTCTGTGGGGGTATCGGGTTTGCAGACAGAGGTCTGTGTGGGCGATCGTGTCTGCAGAGAGAGTTCTCTGTGGGCATCGGGTCTGCAGACGGAGGTCCGCTGGGTGCATCGGGTCAGCAGACGGTCGTCAGCTGGGGGCATCGGGTCTGCAGACAGAGGTCTGTGGTGGTATCGGGTCAGCAGACAGAGGTCTGTGGGTGTATCGTGTCGGCAGACAGAGGTCCGCTGGGGGCATCGGGTCTGCAGACGGAGATCCGCTGGGGGCATCGGGTCTACAGACGGAGGTCTGTTGGGGCATCGGGACTCCAGAGAGAGGTATGTGGGGGCTTTGGGTCTGCAGACGGAGGTCTGTGGGGGCATCGGTTCTGGAGAGAGAGGTCTGTGGGGACATCATGTCTGCAGACAAGGTCTCTGGGGGCATCAGGTCTTCATACACAGTTCTGCTGGATGCATCGAGTTCGCTGTCAGAGGTCTTTGTGGGTATCGGGTTTGCAGATAGAGGTCTGTGGGGGCATAAGGTCTGCAGACAGAGGTCCATTGTGGGCAACGGGTATGCAGTCAGAGGTCTGTGGTGGCATCACTTCTGCAGACAGAGGTCCACTGGGGGCATCGGGTCTGCAAACAGAGGTCTGCTGGGGCCATCGGGTCTGCAGACAGAGGTCTGTGGGGGCATCGGTTCTGCATACTGTGGTCTGTCGGGGCATCGGGTCGAAGACAGAGGTCTGTGGGGAGCATCGGGTCTCCAAACAGAGGTCTCTGAGGGCATCGGGTCTGCAGACAGAGGTCGGTAATGGCATCGTCTATGCAGACAGAGGGCTCTGGGGGCATCGGGTCTGCAGACTGAGGTCTGTGGAGGCATCGTGTCTGCAGAAAGATGTTTGCTGGGGCCATCGGCTCTGAAGACAGAGGTCCGCTGGGGTCTTCGGGTCTGCAGACAGAGGTCTGTGGGGGCATCGGGTCTGCATACAGTGGTCTGTCGGGGCATCGGGTCTGAAGACAGAGGTCTGTGGGGGCATTGGGTCTCCAAACAGAGGTCTCTGGGGGCATCGAGTCTGCAGACAGAGGTCGGTAGGGGCATTGGGTCTGCAGACAGTGGTCGGTGGGGGCATCGTGTATGCAGACAGAGTTCTGTGGGGGCATCGAGTCTGCAGACGGAGGTCCGCTGGGCGCATCGGGTCAGCAGACAGTGGTCCGCTGTGGGCTTCGCGTCTGCAGACAGAGGGTTCTGTGTGGGGGCATCACGTCTGCAGACAGAGGTCCGCTGGGGGCATCTGGTCTGCAAACAGAGGTCTGTGGGGGCATCGGTTCTGCAGAGAGAGGTCTGTGGGGGCATCATGTCTGCATACAGAGGTCTCTGGTGGCATCTAGTCTGCAGAGAGATTTCTGTGCGGGCATCGGGTCTGCATACAGTGGTCTGTCGGGGTATCGGGTCTGAAGACAAAGGTCTGTGTGGGCTTCGGATCTCCAAACAGAGGTCGCTGGGTGCATCGGGTCTGCAGACAGAGGTCGGTAGGGGCATTGGGTCTGCGAACAGAGGTCGGTGGGGGGCATCGTGTATGCAGACAGAGTTCTGTGGGGGCATCGGGGTCTGCAGACAGAGGTCCGTTGGGGGGCATCGGATATGCAGACAGAGGTCCGCTGGTCTGCTAAGTGGTCTGCAGACAGAGATCTGTGGGGGCATCGGTTCTGCATACAGTGGTCTGTCGGGGCATCGGGTCTGAAGACAGAGGTCTGTGGGAGCATCGGGTCTCAAAACAGAGGTTTCTGAGGGTATCGGGTCTGCAGACAGAGGTCGGTAAGGGCATCGTGTATGCAGACAGAGGGCTCTGGGGGCATCATGTCTGCAGACTGAGGTCTGTGGGGGCATCGTGTCTGCAGAAAGATATTTGCTGGGGCCATCTAGCTCTGAAGACAGAGGTCCGCTGGTGTCTTCGGGTCTGCAGACAGAGGTCTGTGGGGGCATCGGGTCTGCAGACAGAGGTCTGTGGGTGTATCGTGTCTGCAGACGGAGGTCCACTGAAGGCACTCAGGTCTGCAGACGGAGATCCGCTGGGGGCATCGGGTCTACAGACAGAGGTCTTTAGGGGCATGTGGGACTCCAGACAGAGGTATGTGGGGGCATTGGGTCTGCAGACGGAGGTCTGTGGGGCATCGGGTCTTCAGAGAGAGGTCTATGGGGACATCGGTCTTCATACGGAGTTCCGCTGGTGGCATCGAGTTCGCTGTCAGAGGTCTTTGGGGGTATCAGGTTTGCAAATTGAGGTCTGTGGAGGGCTAAGGTCTCTGCAGACAGTGGTCCATTGTGGGCATCGTGTATGCAGTCAGAGGTCCCGCCCGGGGTATCGGGTCTGCAGACAGAGGTCTGTGGGGGCATCGGGTCTGCATACAGTGGTCTGTGCCGGGGCATCGGGTCTGAAGACAGAGGTCTGTGTGAGCATTGGGTCTCCAAAGAGAGGTCTCTGGGGGCATCGGGTCTGCAGACACAGGTCGGTAGCGGCATTGGGTCTGGCAGACCGAGGTCGGTGGGGCATCGTGTATGCAGACAGAGGTCTGTGGGGGCATCTGGTCTACAAGACAGAGTCTCCTTGGGCATCGTATCTGCAGTCAAGGTCTGTTGGGATATCGGATTTACAGACAGAGGTCTGTGGGGGCATCAGGTCTGCAGACAGAGGTCCGTTGGGGGCATCGGGTATGCATACAGTCTGTCGGGGCATCGGGACTAAAGACAGAGGTCTGTTGGGAGCATCGAGTCTCAAAACAGAGGTCTCTGGGGGCACGAGTCTGCAGACAGATGTCGGTAGGGGCATTGGGTCCGCAGACAGAGGTCGGTGGGGGCATCGTTTATGCTGACAGAGGTCTGGGTGGGTATATCGGGTCTGCGACGAGTCCCGCTGGGGCATGGGGTCTGCAGTCGGAGGTCTGTGGGGTCGGGACTGCAGACAGAGATCTGTGGGGGGCGTCGGGTCTGGAGGACTGAGGTCTGTGGGGCCATTGAGTATGGAGACAGAGGTCTGTGGGGGCATGGTGTGCAGACAGAGAATGCGTGGGCAACTGCTCTGCAGAAGGAGGTCTGTGGGGGCATCGGGTCTGCAGACAGAGGTCCGTAGGGGGCATCGGGTATGCAGACAGAGGTTCGCTGGGGCTATCGGGTCTGCAGACAGAGGTCTGTGGGGGCATCGTTTCTGCATACAGTGTTCTGTCGGGGCATCGGGTCTGTAGAGAGAGGTCTGTGGGAGCATCGGGTCTCAAAACAGAGGTTTCTGAGGGCATCGGGACTGCAGACAGAGGTCGGTAGGGGCATCGTGTATGCAGACAGAGGGCTCTGGGGGCATCGGGTCTGCAGACTGAGGTATGTGGGGGCATCGTGTCTGCAGAAAGATGTTTGCTGGGGCCATCGGCTCTAAAGACAGAGGTCCGCTGGGGTCTTCGGGTCTGCAGACAGAGGTCTATGGGGGCATCTGATCTGCAGACGGAGGTCTGTGGGGGGCACCGATTCTGCAGCGAGAGGTCTGTGGGGGGCATCATGTCTGCAGACAGAGGTCTCTGGGGGCATCGGGTCTGCAGAGAGAGGTCTATGGGGACATCGGGTCTTCATACGGAGTTCCGATGGGGGCATCGAATTCGCTGTCAGAGGTCTTTGGGGGTATCGGGTTTGCAGATAGAGGTCTGTGTGGGCATCGGGTCTGCAGACAGAGGTTTTGTGGGCATCTCATCGGCAGACAGAGTTCTGTGGGGGCATCGGTCTGCAGACGCAGGTCCGCTGGGCGCATCGGGTCAGCAGACATTGGTGTGCTGGGGGCTTCGCTGTCTGCAGACAGAGGTCTGTGGTGGTATCGGGTCTGCAGACAGAGGTCTGTTTGTGTCTCGCGTCTGCAGACGGAAGTCCGCTGGGGGTATCGGGTCGAGGACGGAGGTCCGTTGGGGGCATCGGGTCTAACAGACAGAGGTCTGTGGGTGCATATGGACTGCAGACAGAGATCTGTGGGGGCATCGGGTCTGCAGACTGAGGTCTGTGGGGGCATTGAGTATGGAGACAGAGGTCTGCGGGGCCATGGTCTGCAGACAGAGAATGCGGGGGCAACTGCTCTGCAGACAGAGGTCTGTGAGGCCATCACGTCTGCAGAGAGACGAGCTTCCCTCTGTGGGCATCCGGTCCTGCCGACAGGAGGTTTACGGGTGTATCGGGTTTGGAGACAGAGGTCTGTGGGGGCATCTGGTCTACAGACAGAGTCTCCTTGGGCATCGGGTCTGCAGACAGATGTCCGCTGGCCCCGTGGGTCTGCAGACATAGGTTTTTGGGGGCAACGTGTCTGCAGACAGAGGTCTGTGCTGGCATCCCGTCTGCAGACAGAGGTCTGTGGGGGCATTGGTTCTGCAGACAGAGGTCTGTGGGGGCATTGGGTCTGCAGACGGAGGTCTGTGTGGGCATCGGTTCTGCAGAGAGAGGTCTGTGGGGGCTATCATGTCTGCAGACAGAGGTCTCTGGACGCATCGGTTCTGCAGAGAGAGGTCTGTGGGGGCATCGGGTCTGCATACAAAGTTCTGCTTGGGGCATCGGGTCTGCAGAAAGAGGTTTGCTGGAGGCATCGGCTCTGCAGACAGAGGTCTGTGGGGGCATCGGGTCTGCATGCAGTGGTCTGTCGTTGTATCAGATCTGAAGACAGAGGATCTCTCGGAGCATCGGGTCTCCATACAGAGGTCTCTGGGGGAATCGGGTCTGCAGACAGAGGTCAGTGGGGGCATCGTGTATGCAGACAGAGGGCTCTGTGGTCATCGGTTCTGCAGACTGAGGTCTGTGGGGGCATCGAGTCTGCAAACAGATGTCCGCTGGCGCCATCGGCTCTGAAGACAAAGGTCCGCTGGGGGTTTCGGGTCTGCAGACAGAGGTCTGTGGGGGGCATCGGGTCTGCATACAAGTGGTCTTTCGGGGCATCGGGTCTCAGAAGACAGAGGTCTGTGTGAGCATTGGGTCTGCAAACAGAGGTCCTGGGGGCATCGGGTCTGGAGACACACGTCGGTAAGCGGCATTGGGTCTGCAGACAGAGGTCATGGGGCTGGTATGCAGACAGAGTTCTGTGGGGGCATCGGGTCTGCAGACAGGGAGGTCTTTGTGTGCATCTCGTCGGCAGACAGAGTTCTGTGGGGGACATCGGGTCTGCAAGACGGTGGTCCGCTGGGGCGCATCGGGTCAGCAGATGTTGGTGCGCTGGGGGCTTCAAGGCGTCTGCAGACAGAGGTCTGTAGTTACGGGTCTGCAGACAGAGGTCTGTTTGTGTATCGCGTCTGCAGACGGAGGTCCGCTGGGGGTATCGGGTCTGCAGACGGAGGTCCGTTGGGGAATCGGGTCTACAGACGGAGGGTCTGTGGGGGCATAGGACTGCAGACAGAGATCTGTGGGGGCATCGGGTCTGCAGAGCTGAGGTCTGTGGGGGGCATCACGTCTGCAGAGAGACGACCTCTGTGGGCATCGGGTCTGCCTGACAGAGCTTTATGGGTACATCGGGTTTGGAGACAGAGGTCTGGGGGGCATCTGGTCTACAGACAGAGTCTCCTTGGGCATCAGGTCTGCAGACAGAGGTCCGCTTGGGGCCGTGGGTCTGCAGACATAGGTGCTTTTGGGCAACATGGGTCTGCAGACAGAGGTCTGTGCGGTACCGGCGGAGCCAGATGTCTGTGCGGGCATTGGTTCTGCAGACCAGAGGTCTGTGGGGGCATTGAGTCTGCAGACAAAGATCTGTGTGGGCATCGGTTCTGCAGAGAGAGGTCTGTCGGGGCATCATGTCTGCAGACAGAGGTCTCTGGAGGCATCGGATCTGCAGAGAGAGGTGTGTGGGGGCATCGGGGTCTGCAACGGAGTTCTGCTGGGGCCATCGGGTCTGCAGAAAGAGATCCGCTGCGGGCATCGGGTGCGGACAGAGGTCTGTGGGGGATCGGGTCTGCATGCAGTGGTCTGTCGGGGCATCGGGTCTGAAGACAGAGGTCTCTGGGAGCATCGGGTCTCCATACAGAGGTCTCTGGGGGAATCGGGTCTGCAGACAGAGGTCGGTGGGGGCATCGTGTGTATGCAGACAGAGGGCTCTGTGGGGCATCGGTTCTGCAGACTGAGGTCTGTGGGGGCACCGAGTCTGCAGACAGTTGTCCGCTGGGGGCCATCGGCTCTGAAGACAGAGGTCGGCTGGGGTCTTCGGGTCTGCAGACAGAGGTCTGTGGGGGCATCGGGTCTGCAGACAGAGGTCTGTGTGGGCATCGCGTCTGCAGAGAGAGTTCTGTGGGGGGCATCGGGTCTGCAGACGGAAGTCCGCTGGGCGCATCGGGTCAGCAGACTTTGGTCCGCTGGGGGCTTCGCGTCTGCAGACAGAGGGGCTGTGGTGGTATCGGGTCTGCAGACAGAGGTCGCGTGGGTGCATCGGGGTCTGCAGACAGAGGTCGGTAGGGGGAATTGGGTCTGCAGACAGAGGTTGGTGGGGGCATCGTGTATGCAGACTGAGTTCTGTGTGGGCATCGGCTCTGCAGACAGAGGTCCGTTGGGGGGCATCGGATATGCAGACAGAGGTCCGGTGAGGGCCATCGGGGTCTGCAGACAGAGGTCTGTGGGGGCATCGGTTCTGTGTACAGTGGTCTGTCGGTGCATCGGGTCTGAAGACAGAGGTCTGTGAGAGCATCAGGACTCCAAACAGAGGTCTCTGAGGGCTTCGTGTCTGCAGACAGAGGTCGGTAGGGGCATCGTGTATGCAGAAAGAGGGCTCTGGGGGCATCGGGTCAGCAGACTGAGGTCTGTGGGGGCATCGTGGTCTGCAGAAAGATGTTTGCTGGGGCCATCGGCTCTGAAGACAGAGGTCCGCTGGGGTCTTCGGGGTCTGCACAGAGGTCTGTGGGGGCATCGGGTTTGCAGACAGAGGTCTGTGTGGGCATCGTGTCTGCAGAGAGAGTTCTGTGTGGGCATCGGGTCTGCAGACGGAGGTCCGCTGGGTGTATCGGGTCAGCAGACGGTCGTGGGCCGGGGGCATCGGGTCTGCAGACAGAGGTCTGTGGTGGTATTGGTTCAGCAGACAGAGGTCTGTGGGTGTATGTCGTGTCGGCAGACAGAGGTCCGCTGGGGGCATCGGGTCTGCAAACGGAGATCCCGCTGGGGGCATCGTGTCTACAGACGGAGGTCTGTTGGGGCATCGGGACTCCAGAGAGAGGTATGTGGGGGCTTTGGGTCTGCAGACGGAGGTCTGTGGGGGGCATCGGTTCTGGAGAGAGAGGTCTGTGGGGGCATCATGTCTGTAGACAAGGTCTCTGGGGGCATCAGGTCTTCATACATAGTTCTGCTGGGGGCATCGAGTTCGCTGTCAGAGGTCTTTGTGGGTATCGGGTTTGCAGATAGAGGTCTGTGGGGGGCATAAGGTCTGCAGACAAGAGGTCCATTGTGGGCATCGGGTAATGCAGTCAGAGGTCTGTAAGGGCATCACTTCTGCAGACAGAGGTCCGCTGGGGGCATCGGGTCTGCAAACAGAGGTCTGCTGGGGCCATCGGGGTTTGCAGACAGAGGTCTGTGGGGGCATCGGTTCTGCATACGGTGGTCTGTCGGGGCATCGGGTCTGAAGACAGAGGTCTGTGGGAGCATCGGGTCTCCAAACAGAGGTCTCTAAGGGGCATCGGGGTCTGCAGACAGAGGTCGGTAATGGCATCGTCTACCTGAGACAGAGGGCTCTGGGGGCATCGGGTCTGCAGACTGAGGTTGTGGAGGCATCGTGTCTGCAGAAAGATGTTTGCTGGGGCCATCGGCTCTGAAGACAGAGGTCCGCTGGGGTCTTCGGGTCTGCAGACAGAGGTCTGGGGGCATCGGGTCTGCATACAGTGGTCTGTTCAGGGCATCGGGTCTGAAGACAGAGGTCTGTGGGAGCATCGGGTCTCCAAACAGATGTCTCTGAGGGCATCGGGTCTGCAGACAGAGGTCCGGTAGGGGCATCTGTATGCAGACATAGGGCTCTGGGGGCATCGAGTCTGCAGACTGATGTTGGTAGGGGCATCGTGTCTGCAGAAAGATGTTTCTGGGGCCATCGGCTCTGAAGACAGAGGTCCGCTGGTGTCTTCGGGTCTGCAGACAGAGGTCTGTGGGGGCAGGGTCTGCAGACAGAGGTCTGTCGTGGCATGGGTCAGCAGACAGAGGTCCGCTGGGTGTATCGTGTCTGCAGACAGAGGTCCGCTGAGGCATCGGTCTGCAACGAAGATCCCCTGGGGCATCGGGTCTAAGGACGGAGGTCTGTTGGGGCATCGGGACTCAGAGAGAGGTATGTGGGGGCATTGGGTCTGCAGACGGAGGTCTGTGGGGGGCATCGGTTCTGGAGAGAGAGAGGTCTGTGGGGGCATCATGTCTGCAGACAAGGTCTCTGGGGGCATCAGGTCTTCAACATAGTTCCGCTGGGGGCATTGAGTTCGCTGTCAGAGGTCTTTGTGGGTATCGGGTTTGCAGATAGAGGTCTGTGGGGGCATAAGGTCTGCAGACAAAGGTCCATTGTGGGCCTTCCGGGTATGCAGTCAGAGGTCTGTGTGGGGGGGCATCACTTCTGCAGACAGAGGTCCGCTGGGGGCATCGGGTCTGCAGACAGAAGTCTGTGTTGGCATTTGGTTCTGTAGACACAGGTCTGTGGTGGCATTGGGTCTGGAGACGGAGGTCTGTGAGGGCTTCGGCCTTCGCAGACAGAGGTCTGTGGGGGCATCGGGTCTGCATACAGTGGTCTGTCGGGCACTTGGGTCTGAAGACAGAGGTCTGTGGGGGCATTTGGCTCTCCAAACAGAGGTCTCTGGGGGCATCGAGTCTGCAGACAGAGGTCGGTAGGGGGCATTGGGTCTGCAGACAGTGGTCGGTGGGGGCATCGTGTGCAGACAGAGTTCTGTGGGGGCATCGAGTCTGCAGACGGAGTCCCGCTGGGCGCATCGGGTCAGCAGACAGTGGTCCGCTGTGGAAGCCTGCGTCTGCAGACAGAGGTCTGTGGGGGCATCACGTCTGCAGACAGAGGTCCGGCTGGGGGCATCGGGTCTGCAAACAGAGGTCTGTGGGGGCATCGGTTCTGCAGAGAGAGGTCTGTGGGGGCACTCGTGTCTGCATACAGGAGGTCTCTGGTGGCATCTAGTCTGCAGAGAGATTTCTGTGCGGGCATCGGGTCTGCATACAGTGGTCTGTCGGGGGTATCGGGTCCTGGAAGACAGAGAGTCTGTGTGGGCTTCGGGTCTCCAAACAGAGGTCGCTGTGATCGGGTCTGCAGACAGAGGGTCGGTAGGGGCATGGGTCTGCGAACAGAGGTCGGTGGGGGGCATCGTGTATGCAGACAGAGTTCTGTGGGGGCATCGGGTCTGCAGACAGAGGTCCGTTGGGGGCATCGGATATGCAGACAGAGTGTCCGCTGGTCCAACTGGGTCTGCAGACAGAGATCTGTGGGGGCATCGGTTCTGCATACAGTGGTCTGTCGGGGCATCGGGTCTGAAGACAGAGGTCTGTGGGAGCATCGGGGTCTCAAAACAGAGGTTTCTGAGGGTATCGGGTCTGCAGACAGAGGTCGGTAAGGGCATCGTGTATGCAAGACAGAGAGGGCTCTGGGGGCATCATGTCTGCAGACTGAGGTCTGTGGGGGCATCGTGTCTGCAGAAAGATATTTGCTGGGGCCATCAGCTCTGAAGACAGAGGTCCGCTGGTGTCTTCGGGGTCTGCAGACAGAGGTCTGTGGGGATCGGGTCTGCAGACAGAGGTCTCTGTGGGTGTATCGTGTCTGCAGACGGAGGTCCACTGAAGGCATCAGGTCTGCAGACGGAGATCCACCGGGGGCATCGGGTCTACAGACAGAGGTCTTTTGGGGCACTCGGGACTCCAGACAGAGGTATATGGGGCGCATTGGGTCTGCAGACGGAGGTCTGTGGGGGGCATCGGGTCTTCAGAGAGAGGTCTATGGGGACATCGGGTCTTCATACGGAGTTCCGCTGGTGGCATCGAGTTCGCTGTCAGAGGTCTTTGGGGGTATCGGGTTTGCAAATTGAGGTCTGTGAGGGCATTGGTTCTGCAGACAGAGGTCTGTGGGGGCATTGGGTCTGCAGACGGAGGTCTGTGTGGGCATCAGTTCTGCAGAGAGAGGTCTGTGGGGCATCATATCTGCAGACAGAGGTCTCTGGAGGCATCGGGTCTGCAGAGAGAGGTCTGTGGGGGCATCGGGTCTGCATAAGGAATTCCGCTGGGGCAGCGGGTTTGCAGCTAGAGGTCTGGGGGCATCGGGTTATGCAGAAAGAGGTCCGCTGGGGGCATCGGGTCTGCAGACAGAGGTCTGTGGGGGCATCGGGTCTGCATACAGTGGTCTGTTGGGGCATCGGGTCTGAAGACAGAGGTCTGTGGGAGCATCGGGTTCCAAACAGAGGTGTCTGGGGGAATCAGGTCTGCAGACAGAGGTCGGGTGGGGGTATTGTGTATGCAGACAGAGGTCTCTGTGGCCATCGGTTCTGCAGACTGAGGTCTGTGGGGGCATCGAGTCTGCAGACAGTTGTCCGCTGGGGCCATCGGCTCTGAAGACAGAGTTCTGCTGGGGTCTTCGGGTCTGCAGACAGAGGTCTGTGGGGGCATCGGGTCTGCAGACAGAGGTCTGTGTGGGCATCGCTTCTGCAGACAGAGGTCTGTGGGGGCATCGGGTCTGCAGACAGAAGACCTCTGTCGGCATCGGGTCTGCTGACAGAGGTTTATGGGTGCATTGGTTTTGGAGAAAGAGGTCTGTGGTGGTATCAGGTCTGCACCCAGAGGTCTGTGGGTGTATCGTGTCTGCAGACAGAGGTCCGCTGGGGGCATCGGGTCTACAGACGGAGGTCTGTCGGGGCATCGGGACTGCAGACAGAAGTCTGTGGGGGCATCGGGTCTGCAGACAGAGTTCCGTTGGGGGCATCGGTTATGCAGAAAGAGGTCCGCTGGGGGCATTGGGTCTGCAGACAGAGGTCTGTGGGGGCATCACTTCTGCAGACAGAGGTCCGCTGGGGGCATCGGGTCTGCAGAGAGAGGTCTGTGGGGGCTTCGGGTCTGCATACGGAGTTCCGCTGGGGGCATCGTGTCTGCAGTCCGAGGTCTGTGGGGGTATCGGGTTTGCAGACAGAGGTCTGTGGGGGCATCAGGTCTGCAGACAGAGTTCCGTTGGGGGCATCGGTTATGCAGAAAGAGGTCCGCTGGGGGCATCGGGACTGCAGACATAGGTCTGTGGGGGCATCGGGTTTGCACACAGAGGTCTGTGGGGGCATCGGGTCTGCATATAGTGTTCTGTCGGGGCAACGGGTCTGAAGACAGGGGTCTGTGGGAGCACTAGTTCTCCAAACAGAGGTCTCTGGGGGTATCGGGTCTGCAGACAGAGGTCGGTGGGGGCATCGAGTCTAGAGACAGATGTCCGCTGGGATCATCGTCTCAAGACAGAGGTCCGTTGGGGTCTTCGGGTCTGCAGACAGAGGTCTGTGGGGGCATCGGGTAGGCAGACAGAGGTCTGTGTGGGCATCGGGTCTCCAGACAGAGTTCTGTGGGGGCATCGGGTCTGCAGACGAAGTGGACCTGTCAGCATCGGGTCTGCTGACAGAGGTTTGTGGGTGCATCGGGTTTGGAGACAGAGGTCTGTGGTGGTATTGGGTCTGCACCCCAGAGGTCTGTGTGTGTATCGTGGTCTGCAGACAGAGGTCCGCTGGAAGCATCGGGTCTGCAGACGGAGACCCCGCTGGGGGCATCGGGTTTTTACAGACGGAGGTTTGTTGGGGGGGCATCGGGAGTGTAGACATAGGTCTGTGGGGGCATCAGGTTTGCAGACAGAGGTACTGGGGGGGCATCATGTCTGAGGGATAGAGGTCTCGGGGGCAGGATACGGGTATGCAGTCAGATGTCTGTGGGGGCATTGGGTCTGCAGACTAAGGTCTGTGGGGGATTGAGTATGGAGACAGAGGTCTGCGGGGGCATGGTCTGCAGACAGAGAATGCGGGGGCAACTGCTCTGCAGACAGAGGTCTGTGGGGGCATCGCGTCTGCAGAGAAACGACCTCTGTCGGCATCGGGTCTGCTGACAGAGGTTTATGGGCTTTTGCATCGGGTTTGGAGACGAGGTCTGCGGGGGCATCTGGTCTACAGACAGAGTCTCCTTGGGCATCGGGTCTGCAGACAGATGTCCGCTGGGGGCCATGGGTTTGCAGACATAGGCTTTTTGGGGGCACACGGGTTTGCAGACAGAGGTCTGTGCTGGCATCCCGTCTGCAGACAGAGGTCTCCGCGGGGCATTGGGTCTGGGCAGACGGAGGTCTGTGCTGAGCATCGGTTCTGCAGAGAGAGGTCTGTGGGGGAAGCATCATGTCTGCAGCCAGAGGTCTCTAGAGGCATCGCTTCTGCAGAGAGAGTCCTGTGGGGGAAGCATCGGGTTTGCATACAAAGTTCTGCTTTTGCATCGGGTCTGCAGAAAAGGGAGGTCCACTGGAGGCATCGGGTCTGCAGACAGAGGTCTGTGGGGGCATCGGGTCTGCATGCAGTGGTCTGTCGCGGTATCGGATCTGAAGACAGAGGTCTCTGGGAGCATCGGGTCTCCATACAGAGGTCTCTGGGGGAATCGGGTCTGCAGACAGAGGTCAGTGGGGCAGCGTGTATGCAGACAGAGGTCTCTGGGGGCATTGAGTATGGAGACATTTTTCTGCGAGGGCATGGTCTGCAGACAGAGAATGCGGGGGCAACTGCTCTGCAGACAGATGTCCACTGGGGGCATCGCGTCTGCAGACAGACGACCTCTGTCAGCATCAGGTCTGCTGACAGAGGTTTATGGATGCATCGGGTTTGGAGACAGAGGTCTGCGGGGGCATCTGGTATACAGACAGAGTCTCCTTGGGCATCGTATCTGCAGTCAAGGTCTGGTGGGGTATCGGGTTTACAGACAGAGGTCTGTGGGGGCATCAGGTCTGCAGACAGAGGTCCGTTGGGGTATCGCGTATGCATACAGTGGTCTGTCGGGGCATCGGGTCTGAAGACAGAGGTCTGTTGGGGCATCAGGTCTCCAAACAGAGGTCTCTGTGGGCATCGAGTCTGCAGACAGATGTCGGTAGGGGCATTGGGTCTGCAGACAGAGAAGGTCGGTGGGAGCATCGTGTATGCAGACAGAGGTCTGTGGGTATATCGGGTCTGCTGACCGAGGTCCGCTGGGGGCATGGGGTCCACAGTCGGAGGTCTGTGGGGGGCATCGGGTCTGCAGCCAGTGGAGGTCTGCTTCGTGGTATCGGGTTTGCAGACAGAGGTCTGTAGGGGCATCTGATCTGCAGACAGAGGTCTGTTGGGGGCATCGGGTATGCAGAAATTGGTCGGTGGGGGCATCGATTCTGCAGACTGAGGTCTGTGCATGCATCGTGCCTGCAGAAAGATGTTTCTGGGGCCATCGGCTCTGAAGACAGAGGTCCGTTGGGGTATTCGGGTCTGCAGACAGAGGTCTGTGGGGGCATCGGTTTTGCAGACAGAGGTCTGTGTGGGCATCGCGTCTGCAGACAGAGTTCTGTGGGGGCATCGGGTCTGCAGACGGAGGTCCACTGGGCGCATCTGGTCAGCAGATGGTGGTCCGCTGGGGACATCGGGTCTGCAGACAGAGGTCTGTGGTGGAATCGGCTCAGCAGACAGAGGTCTGTGGGTGTATCGTGTCTGCAGACCGAGGTCCGCTGGTGGCATCGGGTGCAGATGGAGATCCGCTGGGGGCATCGGGTCTAAAGAGACAGAGGTCTGTTGGGGCATCGGACTCCAGACAGAGAGTATGTGGGGGGCATTGGTTCTGCAGACGGAGGTCTGTGGGGGCATCGATTCATCAGAGAGAGGTCTGTGGGGGCATCATGTCTGCAGACAGAGGTCTCTGGGGGCATCGGGTCTTCAGAGAGAGGTCTATGGGGACATCGGGTCTTCATACGGAGTTCCAATGGGGGCACTCGGAAGTTCGGCTGTCAGAGGTCTTTGGTGGTATCGGGTTTGCAGGATAGAGGTCTGTGGGGGCATAAGGTCTGCAGACAGAGGTCCATGGTGGGCAACGGGTATGCAGTCAGAGGTCCGCTGGGGCATCGGGTCTGCAGACAGAGGTCTGTGGGGGCATCGGGTCTGCAACAGTGGTCTTTCGGGGCATCGGTTCTGAAGACAGAGGTCTGTGTAGCATTGGGTCTCCAAACAGAGGTCTCTGGGGCATCGGGTCTGGAGACACACGTCGGTAAGCGGCATTGGGTCTGCAGACAGAGGATCGGTGGGGCATCGTGTATGCAGACAGAGTTCTGTGGGGGCATCAGGTCTGCAAGACAGAGGTCTTTGTGGGCATCTCATCGGCAGACAGAGTTCTGTGGGGGCATCGGGTCTGCAGACGGTGGTCCGCTGGGCGCATCCGGGTCAGCAGACGTTGGGTGCGCTGGGTGCTTCCCGTCTGCAGACAGAGGTCTGTGGTGGTATCGGGTATGCAGACAGAGGTCTGTGTTTGTGTATCGCGTCTGCAGACGGAGGTCCGCTGGGGGATCTCCGGGTCTGCAGACGGAGGTCCGTTGGGGGCTATCGGGTCTGAGACGGAGGTCTGTTGGGGGCAATCGGGACTGCAGACAGAGATCTGTGGGGGCATCGGGTCTGCAGACTGAGGTCTGTGGGGGCATTGAGTATGGAGACAGAGGTCTCCGGGGGCCATGGTGCAGACAGAGAATGCGGGGCAACTGCTCTGCAGACAGAGGTCTGTGGGGCCATCACGTCTGGTAGAGAGACGACCTCTGTGGGCATCCGGTCTGCCGACAGAGGTTTATGGGTGCATCGGGTTTGGAGACAGAGGTCTGTGGGGCACATTCTGGTCTACAGACAGAGTCTCCTTGGACATCGGGACTGCAGACAGATGTCCGCTGGCGGCCGTGTGGGTCTGCAGACATAGGTTTTTGGGGGCAACGTGTCTGCAGACAGAGGTCTGTGCTGGCATCCCGTCTGCAGACAAAGAGGTCTGTGGGGGCATTGGTTCTGCAGACAGAGGTCTGTGGGGGCATTGGGTCTGCAGACGGAGGTCTGTGTGGGCACGGTTCTGCAGAGGGTCTGTGGGGGCTATCATGTCTGCAGACAGAGGTCTCTGGACGCATCGGTTCTGCAAGAGAGAGGTCTGTGGGGGGCATCGGGTCTGCATACAAAGTTCTGCTTGGGGCATCGGGTCTGCAGAAAGAGGTTTGCTGGAGGCATCGGCTCTGCAGACAGAGGTCTGTGGGGGCATCGGGTCTGCATGCAGTGGTCTGTCGTTGTATCGGATCTGAAGACAGAGGTCTCTCGGAGCATCGGGTCTCCATACAGAGGTCTCTGGGGGAATCGGGTCTGCAGACAGAGGTCAGTGGGGGCATCGTGTATGCAGACAGAGGGCTCTGTGGTCATCGGTTCTGCAGACTGAGGTCTGTGGGGGCATCGAGTCTGCAAACAGATGTTCGCTGGCGCCATCGGCTCGAAGACAAAGGTCCGCTGGGGTCTTTCGGGTCTGCAGACAGAGGTCTGTGGGGACATCGGGTCTGCATACAGTGGTCTTTCGGGGCATCGTGTGTGTGAAGACAGAGGTCTGTGTGAGCATTGGGTCTGCAAACAGAGGTCTCTGGGGGCATCGGGTCTGGAGACACACGTCGGTAGCGGCATTGGGTCTGCAGACAGAGGTCGGTGGGGCATCGTGTATGCAGACAGAGTTCTGTGGGGGCATCGGGTCTGCAGACAGAGGTCTTTGTGTGCATCTCGTCGGCAGACAGAGTTCTGTGGGGGCATCGGGTCTGAGACGGAGGTCCGCTGGGCGCATCGGGTCAGCAGAAGTTGGTGCGCTGGGGGCTTCGCGTCTGCAGACAGAGGTCTGTGGTGGTATCGGGGTCTGCAGATTCAGAGGTCTGTTTGTGTATCGCGTCGCAGACGGAGGTCCGCTGGGGGTATCGGGTCTGCAGACGGAGGTCCGTTGGGGGGCATTGGGTCTACAGACGGAGGTCTGTGGGGGCATAATGGACTGCAGACAGAGATCTGTCGGGGCATCGGGTCTGCAGACTGAGGTCTGTGGGGGCATCAGCGTCTGCAGAGAGACGACCTCTGTGGGCATCGGGTCTGCTGACAGAGGTTTATGGGTGCATCGGGTTTGGAGACAGAGGTCATGCCGGGGGCATCTGGTCTACAGACAGAGTCTCCTTGGGGCATCGGGTCTGCAGACAGAGATCCGCTTGGGGCCGTGGGTCTGCAGACATAGGTTTTTGGGGGCAACGGGGTCTGCAGACTGAGGTCTGTGCTGGCATCCCGTCTCCAGACAGATGTCTGTGCGGGCATTGGTTCTGCAGACAGAGGTCTGTGGGGGCATTGGGTCTGCAGACAAAGATCTGTGTGGGCATCGGTTCTGCAGAGAGAGGTCTGTGGGGGCATCATGTCTGCAGACAGAGGTCTCTGGATTCATCGGATCTGCAGAGAGGGAGGGCTGTGTGGGGGCATCGGGTCTGCATACGGAGTTCTGCTGGGGCCATCGGGTCTGCAGAAAGAGATCCGCTGCGGGCATCGGGTCTGCAGACAGAGAGTCTGTGGGGGCTCGGGTCTGCATGCAGTGGTCTGTCGGGGCATCGGGTCTGAAGACAGAGGTCTGTGTGAGCATTGGGTCTCCAAAGAGAGGTCTCTGGGGGCATCGGGTCTGCAGACACAGGTCGGTAGCGGCATTGGGTCTGCAGACCGAGGCTCGGTGGGGCATCGTGTATGCAGACAGAGGTCTGTGGGGGCATCCTGGTCTACAGACAGAGTCTCCTTGGGCATCGTATCTGCAGTCAAGGTCTGTTGGGATATCGGATTTACAGACAGAGGTCTGTGGGGGCATCAGGTCTGCAGACAGAGGTCCGTTGGGGGCATCGGGTATGCATACAGTCTGTCGGGGCATCGGGACTAAAGACAGAGGTCTGTTGGGGCATCGAGTCTCAAAACAGAGGTCTCTGGGGGCATCGAGTCTGCAGACAGATGTCGGTAGGGGCATTGGGTACCGCAGACAGAGGTCGGTAGGGGGGCATCGTTTATGCTGACAGAGGTCTGTGGGTATATCGGGTCTGCTTGGACGGAGGTCCGCTGGGGCATGGGGTCTGCAGTCGGAGGTCTGTGGGGGCATCGGGACTGCAGACAGAGATCTCTGGGGGCGTCGGGTCTGAGGACTGAGGTCTGTGGGGGCCATTGAGTATGGAGACAGAGGTCTGTGGGGGGCATGGTGTGCGACAGAGAATGCGGGAGCAACTGCTCTGCAGAAGGAGGTCTGTGGGGGCATCGGGTCTGCAGACAGAGGTCCGTAGGGGGCATCGGGTATGCAGACAGAGGTCCGCTGGGGGTATCGGGTCTGCAGACAGAGGGTCTGTGGGGGCATCGTTTCTGCATACAGTGTTCTGTCGGGGCATCGGGTCTGTAGAGAGAGGTCTGTGGGAGCATCGGGTCTCAAAACAGAGGTTTCTGAGGGCATCGGGACTGCAGACAGAGGTCGGTAGGGGCATCGTGTATGCAGACAGAGGGCTCTGGGGGCATCGGGTCTGCAGACTGAGGTATGTGGGGGCATCGTGTCTGCAGAAAGATGTTTGCTGGGGCCATCGGCTCTAAAGACAGAGGTCCGCTGGGGTCTTCGGGTCTGCAGACAGAGGTCTATGGGGGCATCGGATCTGCAGACGGAGGTCTGTGGGGGCATCGATTCTGCAGCGAGAGGTCTGTGGGGGCATCATGTCGCAGACAGAGTCTCTCTGGGGGCAGTCGGGTCTGCAGAGAGAGGTCTATGGGGACATCGGGTCTTCATACGGAGTTCCGATGGGGGCGTCGAATTCGCTGTTCAGAGGTCTTTGGGGGTATCGGGTTTGCAGACAGAGGTCTGTGTGGGCATCGGGTCTGCAGACAGAGGTTTTGTGGGCATCTCATCGGCAGACAGAGTTCTGTGGGGGTGCATCGGGTCTGCAGACGCAGGTCCGCTTGGCGCATGGGTCAGCGGTAGACATTGGTGCTGGGGGCTCACATCGCGATCTCCACGACAGAGGTCTGTGGTGGTATCGGGTCTGCAGACAGAGGTCTGTTTGTGTATCGCGTCTGCAGACGGAAGTCCGCTTGGGGGTATCGGGTCTGAGGACGGAGGTCCGTTGGGGGCATCGGGGTCTACAGACAGAGGTCTGTGGGTGCATATGGACTGCAGACAGAGATCTGTGGGGGCACCGGGTCTGCAGACTGAGGTCTGTGGGGGCATTGAGTACGGAGACAGAGGTCTGCGGGGCAGCATGGTCTGCAGACAGAGAATGCGGGGGCAACTGCTCTGCAGACAGAGGTCTGTGAGGCCATCACGTCTGCAGAGAGGGCGAGCTCTGTGGGCATCCGGTCTGCCGACAGAGGTTTGGGGTGCATCGGGTTTGGAGACAGAGGTCTGTGGGGGCATCTGGTCTACAGACAGAGTCTCCTTGGGCATCGGGTCTGCAGACAGATGTCCGCTGGCCGTCTTGGGTCTGCAGACATAGGTTTTTGGGGGCAACGTGTCTGCAGACAGAGGTTGTGCTGACATCCCGTCTGCAGACAGAGGTCTGTGGGGGCATTGGTTCTGCAGACAGAGGTCTGTGGGGGCATTGGGTCTGCAGACGGAGGTCTGTGTGGGCATCGGTTCTGCAGAGAGAGGTCTGTGGGGGCTATCATGTCTGCAGACAGAGGTCTCTGGACGCATCGGTTCTGCAGAGAGAGGTCTGTCTGGGGGGCATCGGGTCTGCATACAAAGTTCTGCTTGGGGCATCGGGTCTGCAGAAAGAGGTTTGCTGGAGGCATCGGCTCTGCAGACAGAGGTCTGTGGGGCGCACGGGTCTGCATGCAGTGGTCTGTCGCGGTATCAGATCTGAAGACAGAGGTCTCTCGGAGCATCGGGTCTCCATACAGAGGTCTCTGGGGGAATCGGGTCGGAGACAGAGGTCAGTGGGGGCATCGTGGTATGCAGACAGAGGGCTCTGTGTGGTCATCGGTTCTGCAGACTGAGGTCTGTGGGGCATCGAGTCTGCAAACAGATGTCCGCTGGGCGCCATCGGCTCTGAAGACAAAGGTCCGCTGGGGTCTCGGGTCTGCAGACAGAGGTCTGTGGGGGCATGGCGGGTCTGCATACAGTGGTCTTTCGGGGCATCGGGGTCTGAAGACAGAGGTCTGTGTGAGCATTGGGTCTGCAAACAGAGGTCTCTGGGGGCATCGGGTCTGGAGACACACTGTCGGTATGCGGCATTGGGTCTGCAGACAGAGGTCGGTGGGGCATCGTATATGCAGACAGAGTTCTGTGGGGGCATCGGGTCTGCAGACAGAGGTCTTTGTGTGCATTTGGTCGGCAGCCAGAGTTCTGTGGGGGCATCGGGTCTGCAGACGGTGGTCCGCTGGGCGCATCGGGTCAGCAGATGTTGGTGCGCTGGGGAGCTTGTGCGTCTGCAGACAGAGGTCTGTGGTGGTATCGGGTCTCAGACAGAGGTCTGTTTGTGTGTCGCGTCTGCGGACGGAGGGTCCCGCTGGGGGTCGGGTCTGCAGACGGAGGTCCGTTGGGGGAATCGGGTCTACAGACGGGTGTGGGGGCATATGGACTGCAGACAGATCTGTGGGGGGCATCGGGTCTGCAGACTGGAGGTCTGTGGGGGCATCACGACAGCAGAAGAGACAACCTCTGTGGGCATCGGGTCTGCGACAGAGCTTTATGGGTGCATCGGGTTTGGAGACAGAGGTCTGTGGGGGCATCTGGTCTACAGACAGAGTCTCCTTGGACATCTGGTCTCAGACAGAGGTCCGCCTCCCAAATGTGGGTCTGCAGACATAGGTTTTTTGGGGGCAACTGTCACAGAGGTCTGTGCTGGCATCCCGTCTGCAGACAGATGTCTGTGCTGGGGCATTGGGTTCTGCAGAGCAGAGGTCCTGTGGGGGCATTGGGTCTGCAGACAAAGATCTGTGTGGGCATCGGTTCTGCAGAGAGAGGTCTGTGGGCATCTGTGCTGTCAGGCATAGAGGTCTCTGGAGGCATCGGATCTGCAGAGAGAGGTGTGGGGGGGCATCGGGTCCGCCCAGATACGAGTTCTGCTGGGGGCCATCGGGTCTGCAGAAAGAGATCCGCTGCGGGCATCGGGGTCTGCAGACAGAGGTTGTGGGGGCATCGGGTCTGCATGCAGTGGTCCTGTCGGGGCATCGGGTCTGAAGACGTATGGTCCTCCCTGGGAGCATCGGGTCCTCCCATACAGAGGTCTCTGGGGGAATCGGGTCTGCAGACAGAGGTCGGTGGGGGCATCGTGTATGCAGACAGGGAGGGCTCTGTAAGAGCATCGTTCTCGGACCTTCGAGGTCTGTGGGGGCAATCGAGTCTGGAGACAGTTGTCCACTGGGGCCATCGGCTCTGAAGACAGAGGTCGGCTGGGGGTCTTCGGGTCTGGAGACAGAGGTCTGTGGGGAGATCGGGTCTGCAGACAGAGGCCTGTGTGGGGCATCGCGTCTGCAGAGAGAGTTCTGTGGGGGCATCGGGTCTGCAGACGGAAGTCCGCTGGGCGCATCGGGTCAGCAGACTTTTGCGTCCCGCTGGGGGACTTCGCGTCTGAGCACAGAGGGCTGTGGTGGTATCGGGTCTGCAGACAGAGGTCACGTTGGGTGCATCGGGTCTAGCAGACAGAGGTCGGGAGCCAGGGAATTGGGTCTGCAGACAGAGGTTGGTGGGGGCATGTGTGTATGCAGACTGAGTTCTGTGTGGGCATCGGCTCTGCAGACAGAGAGGTCCGTTGGGCATCGGATATGCAGACAGAGGATCCCGGTGGGCCATCGGGTCTGCAGACAGAGGTCTGTGGGGGCATCGGTTCTGTACAGTGGTCTGTCGGTGCATCGGGTCTGAAGACAAGAGGTCTGTGGGAGCATCAGGACTCCAAACAGAGGTCTCTGAGGGCTTCGTGTCTTGCAGACAGAGGTCGGTAGGGGCATCGTGTATGCAGAAAGAGGGCTCTGGGGGCATCGGGTCAGCAGACAGGTCCTGTGGGGGCATCGTGTCTGCAAAGATGTTTGCTGGGCCATAAGGCTCCTGCAAGAGCAGAGGTCCGCTGGGGTCTTCGGGTCTGCACACAGAGGTCTGTGTGGGGGCATCGGGTCCTGCAGAGGTCTGTGTGGGCATCGTGTCTGCAGAGAGAGTTCTGTGTGGGCATCGGGTCTGCAGCACGGAGGTCCGCTGGGTGCATCGGGTCAGCAGACGGTCGTCAGCTGGAGGCATCGGGTCTCCCAATGAAGAGGTCTGCTTGGTGGTATCGGTTTCAGCAAGAGACAGAGGTGTGGGTGTATCGTGTCGGCAGGACAGAGGTCCGCTGGGGGCATCGGGTCTGCAAACGGAGATCCGCGCTGGGGGCATCGTGTCTGGCAGCACGGAGGTCTGTTGGAGGCATCGGGACTCCAGTGAGAGAGAGGTATGTAGGGGGCCTTTGGGTCTTGCAGACGGAGGTC
>CAWTZC010001956.1:0-25296 GCA_963919715.1 Microtus obscurus | reverse complement strand
CCATGCCTCCCCACAGACCCTGTCTGCAGACCCTGCTTCCATTACCAGACCTCAGTCTGCAGACCACAGCCACAGACCTCTTGCCCAGCACCCCCCCGCAGACCTTGCTTTGCAGACCTGATGCTCTCGCAACTTGGTCTACAGAGCAGATGCCCCGGCAGACCTCTGTCTGCAGAATCGATGCACCCAGATACTTTTGTCTGCAGATTCTGATGCCCCCCACTGACCTCGGTCCGCAGACCCTGGCGGCCCACACAGACCTCTTCTGTCTACAGACCCGGCTTTCCTCCCACCGAAAACCTCGTTTGTGTCCCGATACCTTCTGCAGAGATTCTGTCTGCAGACCACATGCCTCTGCAACCTCTGTCTACAGACCCTGGGTGCACCCATAGACCACTGTCTGCAGACCTGATGCCAAAAGCGGTCGTTTCTCTGCAGACCCGATGCCCCCACAGATCTCTGTCTGTACACCCGATGCCCCCGACGAACCACGTTCTGCAGACCGATGTCCCAAAGCACCTCTGTCTGCAGACCCGATGCCCCACAGACCTCTCTCTGCAGATCCCATGCCCCCACAGAACTCTGTCTGCAGACCCATGACCCCACAGACCTCTGCAGACCTGATGCCAACACAGACCCTGTCTGTTGACTGGATGCCCCCACAGACCTCTGTCATCAGAACCGATGCCCTCGCAGACTCTCTCTGCAGACCCAATGTCCTCGCAGACCTCTCTTCTAGAGACCCGATGCTCCCCTTAGACCTCTGTCTGAAGACCTGATGCTCCCACAGACCTCTGTCTGCAGAATCCGATGCCCCCACAGACCCTCTCTGCAGACTTTGATGCCCCCAGGGTACTTCTGTCTGCACACACGAAGACCCCACAGACCTCTGTCTGCAGAACCGATGCCTCCACAGACCTCTTTCTGCAGACCATGCCCAGAGACCTCTGTCCTGCACATACCATGCTCCTCACATACTCTGCCTGCAGACCTGACCCTTCCGACCTCAGTCTGCAGACCCGATGTGCTCACAGATCCCTGTGTACTGACCCAAAGCACCTCCTACCGCAGACCTGATGCTCCTCGCAGACTTGGTCTGCAGAGCAGATGCCCCCGCAGACCTCTGTCTGCAGAATCGGATGCACCCAGATACCTCTGGTCTGGAGATCTGATGCCTCCACTGACCTCTGGGTCCGCAGACCTGATGCCCACACAGACCTCTGTCTGCAGACCCAATGCCCCCACAGACCACTCTGCAGATCCCATGCCCCCACAGAACTCTGTCTGCAGACTCATGACCCTTCACAGACCTCTCTGCAGACCTGATGCCACAAGACCCTGGGTTGTTGACCAGATGCCCCCACTAGACCTCTGTCATCAGAACCGATGCCTCGCAGACTCTGTCTGCAGACCCAATGTCCTCGCGCAGAGACCTCTTTTCTAGAGATCCGATGCCCCCTAGACCCTCTGGTCTGAAGACCTGATGCCCCTATAAAGACCTCTGTCTGCAGACCTCGAGTGCCCCCACAGACCCCTCTCTTGCAGACTTGATGCCCCCAGGGGACTTCTCTGTCTGCACACACGAAGACCCCACAGACCTCTGTCTGCAGAACCGATGCCTCCACAGACCTCTTTCTTGCAGACCCGATGCGCCCAGAGACCTCTGTCTGCACATACCATGCCCCCACAGACCTCTGTCTGCAGACCTGTTAGCCTCTAAGACTCCCAGTCTGCAGACCCGATGCGCCTCACAGACCTCTGTGTACTGACCCAAAGCACCTCCCCCGGCAGACCTGATGCCTTCGCAGACTCTGGTCTGCAGAGAGATGTCCCCGCAGACCTCTGTCTGTAGAATCGATGCACCCAGATACCTCTGTCTGCAGATCTGATGCCCCTCACCGGACCCCGGTCCGCAGACCCGATGCTCCACACAGACCTCTGTCTACAGACCCAGCCCCTCCCACCGCAAACCCCGTTTTGCAGTCCCGGATACCTTCGCAGATTATGTCTGCAAAGACCACATGCCCCCGCAGAACTCTGTCTACAGACCCGATGCACCCATGGGCTCACCACTGTCTGCAGACTCCATGCCAAAAGCGTGGTCGTTTCTCTGCAGACCCTCGATGCCCCCACTGAGATTTCTGTCTGCACAAACTTGGATGCCCCCAACGAACCACGTTCTGCAGACCCGATGCCCCAAAGACCTCTGTCTGCAGACCCGAAGTGCCCCCACAGACCTCTCTCTGCAGATCCCATGCTCCCGCACACTCTATCTGCAGACTCATGACCCCACAGACCTCTCTGCAGACCTGATGCCACACAGACTCCTGGTCTGCTGACCGGATGCCCTCCCACAGACCTCTGTCATCAGAACCGATGCCCTCGCAGACTCTGTCTGCAGACCGATAATGTCCAGACCTTTCTAGAGGACCCATGCCCCCTTAGACCTCTGTCTGAAGACCTGATGCCCCCACAGGCTCTTCTGCAGACTCGATGCCCCAGGGGACTTCTGTCTTGGCAGACGATGACGCCAGAGGACCTCTGTCTGCAGAACCATGCCTCCACAGACCTCTCTTCTGCAGACCCGATGCGCCCCAGAGACCCCTGTCTGCACATACCATGCCCCCACAGACCTTCTGTCTGCAGACCTGTTGCTTCCACAGACCTCAGTCTGCAGACCCGCTATGCGCTTCACAGACCCCTGTGTACTGCCCCAAAGCACTCTGCAGACCTTGTTTTGCAGACCTGGATTTCGCAGACTTGGTCTGCAGAGCAGATGCCCCCTGCAGACCTCTGTCTGCAGAATCAATGCACTCCAGATATTTCTGTCTGCAGATCTGATGCTCCCCGCCGACCCCCGGTCCGCAGACCCGATGCCCACACAGACCTCTGTCTACAGACCCAAGCCCCTCCCACCGAAAACCTCGCGCTTTGCAGTCCCTGGCTACCTTCGCAGATTCTCCAGGTCTGCAGACCACATGCCCCCGCAGACCTCTGTCTACAGACCCGATGCACCGATATAGACCACTGTCTGCAGACCTGATGCCAGAGCTGGTCGTTTCTCTGCAGACCCGATGCCCCCACAGATCTCTCTGTCTGCACACCCGATGCCCTCAACGACACACGTTCTGGCAGACTCGATGCCCTGTCAAAAGACCTCTGTCTGTAGACCCGATGCTCCCCACAGACCTCTCTCTGCAGATCCCATGCCCCCACAGAACTCTGTCGCAGACTCATGACCCCACACACCCCTCTGCAGACCTGATAAGCCACACAGACCCTGTCTGGCTAGACTCAGATGCCCCCACAGACCTCTGTCATCAGAACCGATCTCAAGACACTCTCTGCAGACCCGATGTCCTCGCAGACCCCTTTCTAGAGACCCTGATGCCCCCTGAGACCTCTGTCTGAAGACCTGATGCCCCCAAAAGACCTCTGTCTGCAGAACCAGGTTCCCCCACAGACCTCTCTTGTAGACTTGAGTGCCCCTAGGGGCCCCCCAAGCCTGCACACACTGACGACCCCACAGACCTCTGTCCAGAACCGAAAGCCCTCCACAGACTTTCCTTCAGACCCGAGCAGCCCAGAGACCTCTGTCTGCACATACCATGCCCCCACAGACCCCGTCTGCAGACCCGATCTTCCACAGACCCCAGACCCGTGGCAGCTCACAGACCCCCTGTGTACTGACCCAAAGCACCTCCTACCGCAGACCTGATGCCTTCTTTTCAAGAGAGACTGGGTCTGCAAAGCAGATGCCCCGCAGACCTCTGTCTGCAGAACTCCAGCACCCAGATACTCTGTCTGGAGATCTGATGCCCCCACCGTACCTCTGTCCTGCAGACCTGATGCCCACACAGACCTCTCTGTCTACAAACCCGAAGCCCCTCCCACCGAAAACCTCGCTTTGCAGTCCCGATACCGCAGGGATTAAGGGTGTCTGCAGACCACATGCCCTCAAGAGACCTCTGTCTACAGACCCGATGCACCCATAGACCACTGTCTGCAGACCTTCCAAAGCGGCCATTTCTCTGCAGACCCGGATGCCCCTACATTAGATCTCTGTCTGCACAACCGATGCTCTCAACGAACCACGTTCTGGCAGACCCGATGCCCCAAAAGACCTCTCTGTCTGCAAGACCCGATGCCCCCACACAGACCTCACTCTGCAGATCCCATGACCCCACACAGAACCCTGTCTGCAGACTCATGACCCCACAGACCTCTCTCTGCAGACCTGATGCCACAGACCCTGTCTGTTGACCAGATGCCCCCACAGACCTCTGTCATCGGGAACCATGCCCTGAGACTCTGTCTGCAGACCTCTTGTCCTCGCGAGACCTCTTTCTAGAGATCCGATGCCCCCTTAGACCTCTGTCTGAAGCACCTGATGCCCCCAAAGACCTCTGTCTGCAGACCCGATGCCCCCACAGACCTCTCTGCAGACTTGATAGCCCCTAGGGTACTCCTTGTCTGCACACCGAAGACCCCACAGACCCCCCCGTCTGGGCAGAACCGACGCCTCCACAGACCCCCTTCCTGCAGACTGGAGTGCGCCCAGAGACCTCTGTCTGCACATACCATGCCCCCACAGACCCTCTGTCTGCAGACCTGTTTCCACAGACCTCAGTCTGCAGACCCGATGCGCCTGTCCCAGACCTCTGTGTACTGACCCAAAGCACCTCCCCCGGCAGACCTGATGCTCAAGCAGACTTGGTCTGCAGAGCAGATGTCCCCGCAGACCTCTGTCTGTAGTGAATCAATGCACCCAGACAGCCTCTGTCTGCAGATCTGATGTTCCCCCACCGAACCTCGGTCCGCAGACCCGATGCTCCACACAGACCTCTGCCCACAGACCCGAAGCCCCTCCCACCCGAAACCTCTTTGCAGTCCCGATACCTTCGCAGATTCTGGGTCTGCAGACCACATCCCCCCGCAGACCTCTGTCTACAGACCCGATGCACCCATAGACCACTGTCTGCAGACCTGATGCCAAAAGCGGTCGCTTCTCTGCAGACCCGATGCCCCCAGCAGACCTCGTCTGCACACCCGATGCCCCCAACGAACCACGCTCAGTGACCCGATGCCCCAAAAAAGACTCTGTCTGCAGACCCGATGTCACTGCACCTTGTTCCCTGTGGCAGATCCCATGCCCCCACAGACCTCTGTCTGAAGACCCGATACTCCCCACAGACCTCTGTCATCAGACCTGATGCCCTCTCAGACTCTGTCTGCAGACCCGATGCTCCTCGCAGAACTCTGTCTAGAGCCCTGCGCCCTAGGACTCCTCTGGGCTGTAGACCTGATGCCCCCACAGACCCTCTGGCCCGCAGACTTGGATGTCGTCCCACAGACCTCTGTCTGCAGACCAGATGCCCCCACAGACCTCTCTCTGCAGACTCGATGCCCCCAGGGGCACTTCTGTCTGCAGACACGATGACCCCACAGACCTCTGTCTGCAAACCGGATGCCTCCATAGACCTCTTCTTTCTGCACACCCGTTGCGCCCAGAGAACTCTTTGTCTGTAGATACTATACCCCCACAGACCTCGCTCGGCAGACCCGGATTTCCATCAGACCCCAGTCTGCAGACCCGATGCCCCCACAGACCTCTGTCTACTGAGACCTGAAGCCCTCTCCCCGAAAAACCTCGCTTTGCAGACCCTGGGCTGCTCGCGCAGACTCTGTATGCAGAACAGCTGCCACCGCAGACCCTCTGTCTACAGACCTGATGAACCCATAGACCACTGTCTGCAGACCTGACGCCAAAAGCAGTCGTCTGTCTGCAGACCAAATGCCCCCAGAGACCTCGCCCTGCACAACTATGCCCCTAGCGAACCACCATCTGCAGACCCGATGCCCCAAAGCACCTCTGTCCAGACCCGAGACACCACTGACCGCTCTGCAGATCCCATGCCCCCACAGACTCTGCTCCTGCAGACCCGGCGTGCGGACCTCTCTGTATGCATACCCGATGCCTCCCTGCAGACCTCTGTCTACAGACCACACTCGCAGACTCTGTCTGCAGACCATCTACCCCCACCCTCTGTATACAGACCCGATGACCCCATAGACCCCTGTCTGCAGACCTGATGCCAACAGCGGCCTGCTCTTCTGCAGACCCGATGACCCCACAGACCTCTGTCTGCACACCCCATGCCCCCAGCGAACCACCTTCTGCAAACCCAATGCCCCAAAAGACCTCTATCTGTTGAACGGATGCCACCGAAGACCTCTGTCTGCAGACCCGATGCCCCACAGACCTCTCTCTACAGACCCGAAGTGCCCCCACCGACCTCTATATAAAGACCCGATGCCCCCAGCGGACATCTGTCTGCAGACCTGGTTCCCCCACAGACCCCTATCAGCAGAGACCCATGACCCCACACACCTCTCTGCAGACATGATGCCAAGAGACGCAGTGTCGTTTACCGGGATGCCCCCACAGACCTCTGTCATCAGACGCGATGCCCTCGCAGACTCTGTCTGCACACCAGATGCCCCCGCAGGACCTCTGTCTAGATACCCGGCGCCCCCTAGACCTCTGTCTGTAGACCTGATGCCCCCACAGACCTTGCCTGGAATGACCTGGATGTGCGACCACAGGACTTCTGTCTGCAGACCCGATGCCCACACAGTATCCCTCTCTCTTGCAGACCCGGGATGCGCCCCAGGGGACTTCTGTCTGCAGACACGATGACCCTCACAGGAACTCTGTCTTCGTGGAACCGATGCCTCCACAGACCTCTCTTTCTGAAGACCCGAAGCACTCCAGAGATCTTCCTGTCTGCAGAGGTACTGGCGCCCCCACAGACTTCTCAGTCTGCAGACCCGATGCTTCTAACATGAGACCCCAGTCTGCAGCATCCCCGATGCCCCCACAGACCTCTTTCTACTGACCCAAAGACCCCCCTTGCATGACCTTGTTTTGCAGACCCGATGCCTTCACAAACTCGGGTCTGCAGAGCAAATGCCACCGCAGACCCTAGCTCTGCAGAACCGATGCCTCCAGAGGCTCTCTGTCTGCAGAACTAATGCTACCAAAAGACGCTCTTCATCTGCAGAACCGATGCCGCCCCCGGACCTCGGTCCGCAGACCCGATGCCCACATACACAGACCTCTGCTCCACAGGGACCCGAAGCTCCCCCGGGCAACCACCTCGTTTTGCAGTCCTGATGCCTTCACAGACTCTGTCTCCAAACCAGATGCCCCCGCAGACCTCTGTCCACAGACCCGATTGGCAGACCCATAGACCACTGTCTGCAGACCTGACAGCCAAAAGCGGTCGCTGTCTGTCTGCAGACCGGGAGGCCCCCAAAGCCCGTTGCACACCGATGCCCCCAGAAAACCACTTCTGCAGACAAGCTGGCCCAAAAGACCTCTCTTGGAGACCCGATGCCCCCAGACCTCTCTTCGCAGATCCCATGCGCCCACAGACCTCTGTCTGCAGACACGATGCCCTCACAGACCTCTGTCTGCAGACCCGATTTCCCGAGCAGACCCCAGAAGAAACGATGCCCCGACAGACCTCTCTCTGCAGACTCAATGTCCCCAGGGGACTTCTGTCGCAGCACACGATGACCCCACAGACCCCCATTGCAGAACCGATGCCTCCACAGACCTCTGTCTGCAGAGCTTCGATTTCCCAAGCAGACCTCTGTCTCCAGAACCGATGCCCCCACAGACCTCTCTATGCAGACACGATGCCCCACAGACTCTCTCCTCTGCCAGGGACACGATGCCTCCTTCTGGCGGTCATCGGTCTGCAGACCTGATGTTCCCACAGACCCCTATTTGCAGAGACTCATGAACCCACAGACTCTCTGCACAGACCTGATGCCACACAGACCCTGTCTGCTTGACCGGATGCCCCCACAGACCCCTGTCTGCAGACCTGATGACAGCACGTGAGTGATCTGCAGACCACGATGCCCCCACAGACTCTGTCTGTAGACCCCACTGCCCCTAGCGTAAACTCTGTCTGCAGACCCACTGCTCCTCGTAGACTCTGTCTGCAAAGCAGACCAGATGCCCTCGCGTGAGACCTCTGTTAGAGACCAGATGCGCCCCTAGACCTTGTTGTAACCTGATGCCCACAGCCTTGTTGCAGACCCGATGTCCCCACAGACCTCTGTATGCAGACCAGATGCCCCCACAGACTCTGTTAGTGACTGATATGCGCCAGGGGATTCTGTCGGCAGACACGATGACCCACAGACCTCTGTCTGCAGATACCATGCCCCAACAGACATCTCTCTGCAGACCCGATGCTTCCACAGACCCCATCTGCAGACCCGATGCCCCCACAAACCTCTGTCTGCAGACCCGATGCCCCCCACAGACCTCTCTGTGCAGACGTATGCCCCCAGGGGACTTCTGTCTGCAGACACGATGACCACATATCTCTTTCTGCAGAACCGATGCCTCCACAGTAAAAGACCCTCTTTTGCAGACGTGATGTGTGCCCAGAGACCTCTGTCTGCAGATACCATGCCCCAATAGACCTCTGTCTGCATACCCGCGAAGCCTCCACAGACCTCAGTCTGCAGACCCATGCCCTTACAGACCTGTCTACTGACCCACAGAACCCCCCCCCCGCAGAACTTCGTGCAGAGACCCGATGCCTCAGACCCCGGTCTGCAGAGCAGATGCCCCCGCGAGACCTCTGTCTACAGACCCGGCGGACCCATAGCACCACTGTCTCCAGACCTGACGCCAAAAGCGGCCGTCTGTCTGCAGACACGATGCCCCCAGAGACCCTGTCTGCACCACTGGATGCCCCAGCAAACCACCACTGCAGACCCGATCCCCCACGAGACCTCTGTCTGCAGACCCGATGCCCCCACAGACCTCTGTCTGCAGACACGAGCACACCCAGCGGACATCTGTTTGCAGACCTGATGCCAACAGCGGCCATCTGTCTGCAGACCCGATGCCACCATTTCATACCTCTGTGTGTAAACTCCCCTGCCCCCACAGACCCTGTCTGCACACACCTACCCCAGCGGAATCTGTCTGCAGACCTGCTGATGCCCGGCCACAGACATCTGCAGACTGATGACCCCACAGACCCCTGCAGACCTGATGTCACAAAGACCCTGTTTGACCGATGCCACCACAGACCTCTGGTCGGCAGACCCGAAGCCAACTCAGACCTTGTCTGCAGACCCGACGCCCCCACAGACCCCCGGTCTGCAGACCCTATGCCCCCGACAGACCTCTCTCTCCAGACCCGATGCCCCTAGGGGACTTCTGTCTGCAGACCCGAGGAACCCACAGACCTCTGTCTGCAGACCCGATGCCCCCACGGACCTCTCTCTGCAGACCCGATGCCACCACAGACCTCTGTCTGCAGACACGATGCCCGGCCAGACCCCTTTCTGCAGAGACTTGATGCCCCCAGCAGACCCTGTCTGCAGAACTGATGCCTCACACAGCACCTCTGTGTGCAGACCCGATACCTCCAGAGACCCTCTGTCTGGAGATCCGATTCCCCCAGAGACCTCTGTCTGCAGACCCGCAATACCCCCACAGACTCTCTCTGCAGAACCGATGTCTCCACAGACCTCATTGTGCAGAATCGATGCGCCCAGAGGACCTCTGTCTGCAGATACCATGCCCCAACAGACATCTCTCTGTAGACCCGATGCTTTCCACAGACCTCTATCTGCAGACTTGATGCCCCCACAAACCTTGTCTGCAGACCCGATGCCCCCACAGACCTCTCTCTGCAGACTCGACACCCAGGGGGACCTTCTACAGACACGATGACCCCACAGACCTCTTTCTGCAGAACCGATGTCTCCACAGCACCTCTTCTCTGCAGACGTGATGTGCCCAGTAGAGACCTCTGTCTGCAGATACCATGCTCCCAATAGGACCTCTGTCTGCATACCCGATGCTTCCACAGTATTAGTCTGCAGACCCGAGCCCCTACAGACCTGTCTACTGACCCACAGAACCCCCTCCCCGCAGAACTTCTTTTGCAGCACCCTGATTTTCTGAGACTCGGTCTCCCCAGAGCAGATGCCCCCGCAGACCTCTGTCCACAGACCCGATGGACCCATAGACCACTGTCTCCCCAGACCTGACGCCAAAAGCGGTCGTCTGTCTGCAGACACGATGCCCCCAGAGACCGCTGTCTGCCCAACTGATGCCCCCAGCAAACCACCATCTGCAGACCCGATGCCCCCAAGACCCCTGTCTGCAGACCCGATGCCCCCACAAGACCTCTGTCTGCAGACATCGAGACACCCAGAGGACATCTGGTCTGCAGCAGACCCGATGCCAACAGCGGTCACTGTCTGCATACCCGATGCCACCACATACCTCTGTGTGCAAACCCCTGCCCCCACAGACCTCTGTCGGCACAGCACACGATACCCCCAGCGGACATCTGTCTGCAGACCTGTTTGATGCCCCCCAGACCCCATCTGCAGACTGATGACCCCACAGACCTCTCTGCAGTGACCTGATGTCACAAAGCACCCTGCTTTTGACCGGATGCCACCACAGACCTCTGCCGGCAGAGACCCGATGCGAACTCAGGACCTTGTTGCAGACCCGACGCCCCCACAGACCCCTGTCTGCAGACACGATGCCCCTGGCCAGACCTCTTTTCTGCAGACTTGATAGCCCCCAGCAGACCTCTGTCTGCAGAACTGATGCCTACACAGACCTCTGTGTGTCAGACCAGATACCTCCAGAGACCTCTGTCTGGAGATCTGATTCCCCCAGAGACCTGTCTGCAACCCGATACCCAAACAGCCTCCGCAGAAACCGATGCCTCCACAGACCTCATTGTGCAGAATCGATGTGCCCAGAGACCCCTGTCTGCAGACCTGATGCCCCCACACACCTCTGTCTGCAGACCCGATGCCCCCACACACCTCTGTCTGCATACCCGATGCCTCCCCCGTAGACCTCTGTCTACACTCGATGCTCGCAGACTCTAAGTCTGCAGACCAGATGCCCCCCGCAGACCTCTGTCTGCAGAGACCCGCGTTCCCTCGCAGACTCTGTTCTGCAGACCAGATGCCCTTGCAGACCCCAGTCTACAGACCCGAGGACCGACTGTCCGACCCGATGCCCCCACGACCTCTGTCTGCAGACTTGATGCCCCCAAAACCTCTGTCTGCAGGCACGATGCCCCGTCAGACTTTTTCTGCAGACCCAATGCCCCCACAGACCTCTCTGCAGACCCAATGCCCCCACAGACCTCTCTGTAGAACCGGATGCCTCCACAGACCCCACATTGTGCAGCACCCGATGTGCTCCAGAGAATCTGTGTCTAGACCCGATGCCCCCACACACCTCTGTCTGCAGACCCGATGCCCCCAGAGGACCTCTGTCTGCAGACCCGATGACCGCCACAGACCCCTGTCTGCAGAGACACGACTTCCCTATTAACCTCTGAATTGCAACACCGATGACTCCACAGACCTGTTGCAGACCTGATGCCCCCACCGAACCTCTGTCTGCAGATCCAATGCCCACAAAGCCATCTGTCGACAGACCAGAAGACCCCCACCCCGAAAACCTCGCTATGCAGACCCGATGTGCCTTCGCAGACCTGTCTGCAGACCAGATGCCCCCACAGACACCCGGTCACTGCAGAACCGATGCCTCCAAAGACCTCTTCCTCAGACCCGAAGCCCCCACAGACCTGTCACTTCAGAAACGATAGCCTCCACAGACATTCTGCAGACCCAATGCGCCCAGACACCTGTGTCTGCAGACCAGATGCCCCCACAGACCTCTGTCTGCAGACCCCATGCCCCCGAGAGGACCTCTGTCTGCAGATCCTATGCCCCCAAAGACCTCTATTGGCAGAAACAATGCCGCAACAGGACCTCAATCTGCAAACCCGATGCCACCAAAGACTCCTGTCTGCAAGACCAGATGACCGCAGACCTCTGTCTACAGACCCGATGCGCCCACAGACTTTCGTCTGCAGACCTGATGCCAAAAGCGGCCGCCTGTCTGCAGACCCGATGCCCCCACAGAGCTCTGGCTGCACACCCGCGTTGCCCCCAGCGAACTTCCTTCTGCAGACCCATGACCCCAAAGACCTGTCTGCAGACAGGATGCTCCCTGCAGACTTCTGTCATCAGACCCGATGCCCTTGCAGACTTTTTCTGCAGACCAGATGCCCACGCAGACCTCTGTCATCAGACGCGAAGCCCTCACAGACCTCTGTCTAGAGAACAGATGCCCTGCTAGACCCTGTCTGCGACCTGATACCCCCACAGACCCTGTCTGCAGACCCATAAAGACCACTCACTTCAGACCCGATGCCCCCAGGGGACTTCTGTCTGCGGACCCGACGACCCCAGACCTCTGTCTGCAGACCCGATGCCCCCACGACCTCTTCTGAAGACCCGATTCCCCCACAGACCTTGTCTGCAGACACGATGCCCCGTCAGACCTTGCAGACCCGATGCCGCCAGCGGACCCCTGTCTGCAGAACTGATGACTCCACAGACCTCTATCTGCAGACCCAGATGGGCCCAGGAGACCTTTGTCTGGAGACCCGACTCCCCCAAGACCCTGTCTGCAGACCCGAGCCCCCACAGACTGTTGCAGAACGAGCCGACAGACCTGCAGACATGATGCCCCACAGACCCTTGCCTCCAGACAAGATGCCCCCAGCAGCACATCTGTCTGCAGCACCTGATTCCCCACACAGATCTCTATCTGCAGACTGATGACCGCACAGACCTCTGTGCAGACCTGATGCCACACAGACTCTGTCTGTTTACCTGATGCCCCCCAGACTCTGTCTGCAGACCAAGCCCCCGCAGACCTCTTTCTCCATACTCAATGTCCCCACAGATCTCGGTCTGCAGACCCGATGCCCCCCCAGACCTCTGTCTGCTGTCCCGATGCTCCCACAGACTTCCTTATGCAGATCTGATGCCCCCAGGAGACCTCTTGTCTGCAGACCCAATGCTTTCCACAGTTCTCAGCCTGCAGACCAGATGCTTCCACAGGCCTCAGTCTGCAGGCTCGATGACCCACAGACCTTTGTTGCTGTCCCGGATGCCCCCACAGACTTCGGTAGGCAGATCCGATGCCCCCAGGAGACCTCTGTGGCAGACCCGATGCCCCCACAGTACCTCTGTCTGCAGGCCCCGATGCTCCCGACAGCACCTCTGCCTGCAGACCCGATGCTTCCACAGTCCTCGGTCTGCAGAACCGATGCAACCCACAGACCCTGCCTACAGACCCAAAGCTCCCCGCAGACTTGCTTTGCAGACCCGATGCCTTCCAGACACGATCTGCAGAACAGATGCCCCCGCAGACCTCTGTCTGCAGACCCGATGCCCCCAGAGACCTCTCTCTGCAGACCTGATGCCAAAAGCGGCCGTCTGGTCTGCAGACCCGGATGCCCCCAGAGTCCTCTGCTGTAGACCCGATGCCCCCACAGACCTCTGTCTGCAGACCCGATGCTCCCACAGACCTCTGTCTGCAGACCAGATGCCCCGACAGACCTCTGTCTGCCGATCCCATGCGCCCACAAACCTCTGGTCTGCATTCCCGATGCCTCCCGGCAGACCACAGTTACAAACCCGATGTCCTTCAGATTGTTCAAACCAGATGCCAAAACTTTTGTACAGCACGATGCCCCCCAGACCTCTTCTGCAGACCGATTCCCACCCAGATTCTGTCTGCAGACCACGCCCCCCAGTCCTCTGTCACTCCATACTCAATGTCCCCACAGATCTCAGTCTGCAGACCCAATGCCCCCACAGACCTCTGCCTGCTGTCCCGATGCCACCACAGACTTCCCTATGCAGATCCGATGCCCAGGAAACCTCTGTTGCAGACCCGATGCCCCCACAGACCTCTGTCCAGAACCGATGCTCCCACAGACCACTGTCTGCAGACCCGATGCTTCCACAGTCCTCAGTCTGCAGACCCGATCCAACACAGACCTTTGTCTGCTGTCCCGATGCCCCCAGCGACGCCCTCTGGGGACCCGATGCCTCAAAGACCCTGTCTGCAGACCCGAGTGCTCCCGCAGACCACTGTCTGCAGACCCGATGCCCCAACAGGCCTCTGTCTAGCCACCCGATGCCCCCATAAACCTCTGTCTAGAGACACGATGCTCCTCACAGACCTCTGTCTGTAGAACCGAAGCCCCCACAGACCCTCTGCGTGCATACAACGATGCCCCCAGCGTGACACCTGCCTGCAGACCTGGATGCCCCCACAGACCTCTATCTGCAGATTGATGACCCCCACAGACCTTTCTGCAGACCCAAGCTGCCACACAACCCTGTCTGTTGACCAGATGCACCCAGAGACCTTTCTTGCAGACCCGATGCCCCCAGAGACCTCTGTCTGTAGACCCGATTTCCCCCAGAGACCTCTAACTGCAGACCCGAAGCCCCCCACAGACCTGCCACCGCAGAACCGATGCTTTCCCACAGACCTTTTCTGCGAGACCCAAGCGCCCAGAGACCTGTGTCTGCAGACCCGGATGCCCCCACAGGACCCCTGTTTGCAGACCTATGCCCCCAGAGGACCTCTGTCTGCAGACCGGATTCCCCCAAAGACCTCTGTTGGCAGAACTGATGCCCCAACAGACCTCAGCCTGTGGAAACCCGATGCCACCAAAGACCTCTGCCCGTAGCGCGATGCCCCCACCGGACCTCGGTTCCCGCAGACCCGATGCCCACGACAGACCTCTGTCTGCAGACCAGATGACCCCGCAGAGACCTCTGTCTACAGACCAATGCACCCACAGACCTCTGTCTGCAGACCCGATGCCAAAAGCGGTCGTCTGTCTGCAGACCCGATGCCCCCCAGACCTCTGGCTGCACACCCCGATGCCCCCCTGCAGACTCTGCCATCAGACCCGATGCCCTCGCAGGCTTTTTCTGTAGACCAGATGCCCACGCTTTCACAGCCCTCGTAGACCCTGTCTGCAGACCAGATGCCCTCGCAGACCTCTGTCTAGAGACCCGATCCAGACTTATGGGACCTGATGCCCACAGACCTGTCTGCAGACCCGATGCCCCAAAGACCTCTCACGGCAGACCCGATGCCCCCAAGGGACTTCTGTCTGCAGAACCGATGACCCCACAGACCTCTGCCCGCAGACCCGATGCCCCACAGGACCCCTATCTGAAGACCCGATTCCCCCGACCTCTGTCTGCAGACATGATGCCTGGCCGCCAGGGACCTCTTTCACAGACCTGATGCCGCCGTGCAGACCCCTGTCTGCAGACCTTATGACTCCACAGATCTCTGTCTGCAGACCCGATGCCCGCAGAGACCTCTGTCTGGGAGAACCGATTCCCCCCAGAGACTCTGTCTGCAGGACCTGATGCCCCCACAGACCTCTGTCTGCAGAAACGATGACACAAGCAGACCTCTGCCTGCAGAACCGATGCCCTGACAGACCTCTCTCTCTGCAGACATGATGCCCCACAGACCCTCTGCCTGCAGACAAGATGCCTTCAGCGGACATCTGTCTGCAGACCTGATTCCCCCACAAGACCCCTATCTGCAGACTGATGACCCCACACAGACCTCTCTGCAGACCCGATGCCACACAGACTCTGTCTGTTTACCTGATGCCCCCCAGACTCTGCCTGCAGACTCATGCCCCTGCAGACCTCTGTCTCCATACTCAATGTCCCCACAGATCTTAGTCTGCAGACCCGATGCCCCCACAGACCTCTGTCTGCTGGGGTCCCGATGCTCACACAGACTTCTTATGCAGATCTGATGCCCCCAGGGAGACCTCTGTCTGCAGACCCGATGCTTCCTCAGTCCTCAATCTGCAGACCCGATGCTTCCACAGGCCTCAGCTCCGCAGGCTCGATGCCCCAGACAGACCTTTGTTGCTGTCCCGATGCCCCACGACTTCCGTATGGAGATCCGATGCCCCCGGGAGACTTGTGCAGACCCGATGGCCACACTCTGTCTGCAGACCCGATGCTCCACACAGACCTCAGTGGACCCGAGCACGCTTCCACAGTCCTCAGTCTGCAGAAGCGATGCACCCACAGACCTCTGTCTACAGACCCAAAGCCTCCCCGCGAGACCTTGTTTTGCAGACCCGATGCCTTCCAGACACGATCTGCAGAGCAGATGCCCCCGCAGACCTCTGTCTGCAGACCCGAAGGCCCCCAGAGACCTCTCTCTCTGCAGACCTGATGCCAAAAGCGGCCGTCTGTCTGAAGACCCCATGCCCCCACAGACCCTGTCTGCAGACCCGATGCCCCACGGACCCCCATCTGAAGACCCGATTCCCCACAGTCCTCTGTCTGCCGATCCCATGCCCCCACAAACCTCTGTCTGCAGACCCGATGCGTCCCAGCGGACTGTTGCATACCCGATGCGTCCGCAGACTTGTCCACAGACCCCTTCAGATTGTCTTCAGACCAGATGCCCGCAGGACTTCTGTGTACAGACCCGATGCCCCCATAGACCTTCTGCACACCTGGATGCCAAGAGCGGTCATCTGTTTGTAGACCCGCTGCCCCCAGCGGGACCGGGCCGAGCTGCACACCCGATGCTCCCATAGACCCCCATCTGCAGACCTGATGCCCCCAACAAACCCCTGTCTGCAGACACGATGCCCCTCATAGACTTCTGTCTGCAGAACCAGATGGCCCCAGAGTCCTCTGTCTGTAGACCTGATGCCCCCACCACCTCTGTCTGCAGAGACACGATGCCCCCAGAGACCTCTGTCTGCAGACCTGATGCCCCCAGAAGACCTCTGTCTGCAGACGCGATTTCCCCAAAACCTCTGGTCTGCACAACTGATGCCTCCACAGACCTTTGTCTGCAGAACCGAGTGACCCAACCAGACCTCTGTCCACAGACCCGCGAACTCATAGCCGTTGCAAGACCGATCCCTTTCTGCAGACACGATGCCCTCACAGACCCGTCTGCAGAACCGATGACCCAACAGACCCTGTTGCAGAACCGATGCCCCCCCCAGACCTCTCTCTGCAGACATGATGCCCCAGCAGACCCTCTGCCTGCATACACGATTCCCCTAGCGGACATCTGTCTGCAGACCTGATGCCCCCCACAGACCCTTTCTAGATGATACCCCACACACCTCTCTGCAGACCTGATGTCGCAAAGACCCTGTTGTTGACGATGCCCCACAGTCTGTTGCACACCCGATGACAAAGCACAGAGCTCTGTCTGCAGACCCGAAGCCAGCCACAGAACTTGGTACCCGTCCCAAGCCCCCAGAGACTTCCTTATGCAGATCCGATGCCCCCAGGAAGACTCTGTCTGCAGACCCGATGCCCCCCAGACCTCTTCTGCAGACCCGATGCCCCACAGACCTCAGTCTGCAGACCCGATGCTTCCACGGGCAGCCCTCAGTCTGCAGACTCGATGCACCCACAGACCTCTATCTACAGACCAAAGCCTTTCCCGCAGACCTTGATTTGCAGACCACAGATGCCTTCCAGACCCGATCTGCAGACCAAATGCCCATGCAGACCCTTGTCTGCAGACCCGATGCCGAAGAGACATTTGCAGACCTGATGCAAAACGGTCGCTGTCTGCAGACCCGCTGCCCCCACAGACCCTGTCTGCACACCCGATGCCCCCAGCGAACCTCCCTCTGCAGACCCGATGCCCGCACAGACCCCTGTCTGTAGACCCGCGATGTACAATGACTCTGTCTGCAGACACGATGCCCCTATAGACCTCTTGCCTGCAGAAGCGATGCCCCCCACAGACGCCTGTCTGCAGATCCGATGCCGCCACGGACCCATGTCCGCAGACACGATGCCCCCACAGACTTCTGTCTGGAGACCCAATGCCCCACCACAGACTCTGTCTGCAGACCATGCCCACAAAGACCTCTGTCTCCATACTCAATGTCGCCACAGATCTTAGTCTGCAGACCCGATGCCCCCACAGACCTATGTCTGCTGTCCCGATGCCCCCACAGATTTCCTGCAGATCCGATCCCCCAGAAACCTCTGTCTGCAGACCCGATGCCCCCACAGACCTCTGTCTGCAGACCCGATGCTCCCACAGACCACTGTCTGTAGACCCGAAGTGTTCCACAGCCTCTGTCTGCAGACCCGATGCCCCCACAGATTTGTCTCTGTCCTGATGCCCCAGTGAACATCCTTCTGCAGACCCGATGCCCAACAGACCTCTGTCTGCAGACCCGAAACCCCCACAGACCTCTGTCTGCAGACAAGATTTCCCCCATTAGTTGCACACGATGCTCCACAGACTTTTGTCTGCAGATCCGATGCCCCAACCAACTCTGTCCGCAGACCTGATGCCCCCACCGAACCTGTCTGCAGATCGGATGCCCCCACAGACATCTGTCTACAGACCCCAAGCCCCCCCCGGAAAACCTCGCTGTTGCAGACCCGATGCATTCGCAGACTTTTGCAGATCAGATGCCCCCGCAAAACCTCTGTCTACAGACCCGATGCACTCATAGACCTCTGTCTTCAGACCAGATGCCCCCCCGGACTCTCTCTGCAGACACGATGCCCCACAGACCCTCTGCCTGCAGAACACGATGCCCGCAGCGGACATCTGTCTACAGACCTGATGCCCCCACGGAACTCTTTCTGCAACTGATGACGGCACAGACCTCTGCAGACCTAATGAAACAAAGACCATGTCTGCTGACCGGATGCCCACACAGACCTCTGTCTGCAGACCCGATGCCACCACAGACATTGTCTGCAGACCCGATGCCCCCACGGACCCTGTCTGCAGACCCGATGCCCCCACAGACCTCTGTCTGCAGATGCGATGCCCCCAGAGACCTCTGTCTGTAGATCCGACACACCCACAGACTCCCCTTATGCAGATCAGATGCCTCCAGAGACCTGTCTGCAGACCCGATGCCCCCACAGACTCTTCTGCAGACCGTTCTCCCACAGAACTCAGTTGCAGACCCGAATGCTTCCAGGCAGTCCTGAGTCTGCAGATCCGATGCACCCACAGACCTTGTCTACAGACCCAAAGCCTCCCCTGCAGACCTTGTTTTGCAGACCCGATGCCATCGAGACAATATCTGCAGCACCAGAAGCCCCCACAGACTTCTGTCTGCAGACACGAGCATCCCCAGAGACATCTCTCTGCAGACCTGATGCTCAAAGCGGTCATCTGTCTGCAGAACCGATGCCCCCACAGACTCTGTTGGCAGAACGGCTGCCCCGAACAGACCGTGCGAACCCGATGCCACCAAAGACCTCTGTCTGCAGACCCGATGCCCCCACCGGAACACGGTCCGCAGACCCGAAGTGCCCACACAGTACTTCTCGTGCAGACCCGATGCGCCCACAGACCTCAGTCCCGCAGACCCGATGCCCCGACAGACCTCTGCTTACAGACTCGAAGGCCCCCCACAAACCTCGCTTTGCTGACCCGATGCCTTCGCGAGACTCTGTCTGCAGACCAGATGTCCCCACAGACCTCTCTCGCAGAACCGATGTGCCTCCACAGACCTCACTGTGCAGACCCGATAGCGCCGCAGAGACCTGTGTCTGCAGAACCTATGCCCCCACACACACGTGTCTGCAGACGCGATGCCCCCAGAGACCTCTGTCTGTAGACCCGAGGCCCCCAGAGGACCTGTCTGCAGACCCGATGTCCCCACAGAACCTGTCTGCAGAGCCACGATTTCCACATTAACCTCTGTCTGCACAACCGGTATGCCTCCACGGACCTTTGTCTGCAGATCCGATGCCCCAACCAACCTCTGTCCGCAGACCCGATGCCCCCACCGAACCTCTGTCTGCAGATCCAATGCCCACACAGACATCTGTCTACAGACCCGAAGCGCCCCCCCCGAATACCTCATTTTGCAGACCTAATGCCTTCGCAGACTCTGTCTACAGACCAGATGCCCCCCGCAGGGACCCCTGTCTGCAGAACCGACGACCCAAGCAGACCTCTTGTCTGTCAGAACCGAAGCCTCCACAGACCTCATTGTGGAACCCAATGTGCCCAGAGGCCTGTGTCTGCAGACCCTATGCCCCCACACACACCTCTGTCTGCAGACCCCAATGCCCCTAGAGACAACTGTCTGCAGACCCGATGCCCCCAGGGACCTTTGCAGACCCGATGTCCCCACAGACCTCTGTGTGCTGACACGGATATCCCATTAACCACTTTCTGCACAACCGATGCCTCCACAGACCTTTGTCTGCAGATCCGATGCCCTACCAAATCCCCGTCTGCAGACCCGAGTCCCCAACCAAACCCTGTCTGCAGATCCGATGCCCACACAGACATCTGGCCACAGACCCAAGTCCCCCCCGAAACCCTCGTTTTGCAGAACCAATGCCTTCTCAGACTCTGTCTGCAGACCAGATGCCCCCGCAGACCTCTGTCTACTAACCCGAGGCACCCATAGACCTCTGCCTGCAGACCCGATCCCCCCACAGATCTCTGTCTGCAGACATGATGCCCCCACAGACCTCTGTCTGCAGAACCGAGACCCAGCCGACCTGTTGCAGAACCGATGCCCCCACAGACCTCTCTCTGCAGACACAATGGACCACGACCCTCTGCCTGCAGAGCACGATGCCCCCAGCGGACATCTGTCTGCAGACCTGAGGCCCCCACAGAAACCCTTTCTGCAGACTGATGACCCCACAGACCCTCTAAAGACCTGATGCCACAAAGACCCTGGTCTGTTGAACGGATGCCCCCACAGCCCTCTGTCTGTAGACCCGATGCCAAATCAATATTGTCTGCAGACCCGATGCCCCCTACGGACCTTGTCTGCAGAACCGATGCCCCCACAGACCCTCCTCGACGCGAATGCCTCAGAGATTTCTGTCTGCAGATTCGACAGCCCCACACACCTCTGTCTGCAGACCCGATGCCCCGGAGACCCCTCTTGCAGATCTGATGGCCCCAGAGTACCTCAGTCGAAGACCCGATGTCCCAATGACTCTGGTCTGCAGAACACGTTGCCCATAAACTGCTTGTCTGGGTCAGAAACGATGCCCACACAGGAATGTCTGCCTGCAGATCCGATGACTCCACAGACCTATGTCCACAGACCCAATGCCCCCACCGAACCTCATGTTGCAGACCTGATGCAGCCACCGGACCCCTGTCTGCAGACCCCATGACCCCGCAGACCTCTTGGCTGAACCGATGCTCCCACAGACGCCTTTCTGGAAACCTGATGCCCCCCGCAGACTCTGTCTGCAGACCATGCCCCTGCAGACCTCTGTCTCCATACACAGCAATGTCCCCACAGATCTCAGTCTGCAGACCCGATGCCCCCACAGACCCCTGTCTGCTGCCCCGATGCTGCCCCGCAGACTTCCTTATGCAGATCCGAAGTGCACCCAGGAGACCCCTGTGCGCAGACCCGATACCCCCACAGACCTCTGTCTGCAGACCCGATGCTCCCACAGGCCTGGGTCCGCAGGACACGATGCACCCCCAGACCTCTGCCTACAGACAAAGCCTCCCCCGCAGACCTTGTTTTGCAGACCCGATACCTTCCAGACCAACGATCTGCAGACCAGATGCCACCTCAGACCTCTGTCTGCACACCCGATGCCCCCGAGAGACCTTCGCAGACCTGATGCCAAAAGATGTCGTCTGCCTGCAGACCCGATGCCCCCACAGACCTGTCTGCACACCCGAGTGCCCCAGCAAACGTGCTTGCAGACCGATGCAACAACAGACCTCTGTCTGCAGACTGATGCCCCCCGGGACCCCTGTCTGCCGATCCCATGCCCCCCCAAACCTCAGTCTGCATACCCGATGCCTCCCCGCAGACCTCTGTCTACAGACCCGATGCCTTCTCGGACTCTGTCTTCAGAACAGTGCCCGCATACTTCTTTGTACAAACCCGATGCCACCATAGACCTGTCTTCAGACCTGATTCCGAGAGCGTCATCTGTCGCAGACCCGAGCCACCACAACCTCTGTCTGAGACCTGTGCCTTCAGCGGACCGCCGCCGCACACCCGATGCTCCCACAGACCTCTGTCTGGGCAGAGCACGTAGTGCCCCCACAAACCTCTGTCTGAGGACAGGATGCCTCACAGACCTCTGTCTGCGAGACCGATGACCCAAGTAGACTCTGTCTACAGAACCGAACCCCCTCAGACCTCTCTCTGCAGACACGATGCCCCACAGACCCTCCGCCTGCAGACACGATGCCCCCAGCAAACATCTGTCTGCAGACCCAATGCCCCCACAGACCTCTATCTGCAGACTGATGACCCCACAGACTCTTGCAGATTGATGCCAAACAGACCCTGTCTGTTTTCCGGATGCCCCCACAGACCTCCGTCGTGCAGAGTCGATGCCCCCAGAGACCCTGTCTGGAGACCCGATTCCCCAAGACACCCCTGTCTGCAGACTCGAAGCCTCCACAGACCCTCACTGCAGAACCGATACCTCCACAGACCTTTTGCAAACCCGATGCGCCAGAGACATTTGTCTGCAGACCCGATGCCCCCAGGAGACCTCTGTCCGCAGACCCGATGCCCCCGGAGACCTCCGCCTGCAGACCGGATGCCCCCAGAGGACCCTGTCAGCACCCAATGTCCCCACAGACCTCTGTCTGCAGACCCAATGCCCCCACCGACACGGTCCGCAGACGGCCCAGACAGACCTCTGCCCCGGGGCGCCAGCAGACCCAGTCTGTGGACCCGATGCCCCCGCAGACCTCTGTCTGCACACCTGATGCCCCAGCGAACGTGCTTCGCAGACCCGATGCGCCAACAGACCTCTGTCTGCAGACCCGATGCCCCCACAGACCTCTGTCTGCGCGATCCCATGCCCCCCACAAACCTCTGTCTGCATACCCGCGATGCGCCCCGCAGACCTCTGTCTACAGACCCGATAAGCTTTCTCAGAATCTGTCTTCAGACCAGATGCCCCCGCAGACTTCTGTAGACCCGATGCCCACATAGACTGCAGACCTGATGCCAAGAGCGGTCATCTGTCTGCAGACCCGATGCTACACATACCTCTGTCTGCAGACCCGATGGCCCCAGCGGACCGCCGTGCACACCCGTATGCTCCCACAGACTCTGTCTGCAGACATGATGTCCCCACAAAACATCTGTCTGCAGACACGATGCCCTCACAGACCTCTGTCTGCAGACCTGATGGACCCAAGCATACCCTGTCTACAGAACCGAAGACCCCACAGACCTCTCTTGCAGACACGATGCCCCACAGACCTCTGCCTGCAGACACGAGTGCCCCCAGCGGACATCTGTCTGCAGACCTGATGCCCCCACAGGGACCTCTATCTGCAGACTGATGACCCCACAGACTCTTGCAGATCTGATGCCAAAAAAGACCCTGTCTGTTTTCCAGATGCCCCCACAGACCTCTGTCTGCAGACCCGATGCCCCCAGAGAGACCTCTGTCTGTAGACCCGATTCCCCAAGAGACCTCTGTCTGCAGACCAAAGCCTCCACAGACCTCTCACTGCAGAACCGGGAAGTGCCCCAACAGACCTCTGTTGGCAGAACCGATGCCCCAACTGTCCTCAGTCTGCAAATCCAATGCCACCAAAGACCTCTTGTCTGCAGACCCGATGCCCCCACCGGACCACAGACCATAGACCCAATGCCCACATACAGGACTTCTGCGTGCAGACCCGATGCACCCGTAAAGACCTCAGTCTGCAGACCCGATGCCTCCACACAGACCTCTATTTACAGACCCGAAGCTTCCCCCCGCAAACCTCCTTTTGCAGACCGATGTCTTCGCAGACTCTGTCTGCAGACCAGATGCCCCCACAGACCTCTCTCTGCAGAACTGATGCCTCCACAGACCCTAACATTGGCAGACCTTGATGTGCCCAGGAGGCCTGTGTCTGCAGACCCTATGCCCCGACAGACCTCTGTTCTCAGACCCGATGCCCCAGAGACAACTGTCTGCAGACCCGAGTGCCCCAGAGAAACCTCTGTCCAGACCCGATGCCCCCGGAGCCAACTGGCTCCGCAGATCTGATGCCCCAAACAATCCCTGTCCGCAGACCCGATGCTCCCCACCTGAACCTTTTTCTCAGATCCGATGCCCACACACACATCTGTCTACAGACCCGAAGTCCCCCCCCCCACGAAACCTCGCTTGTGCAGACCAGATGCCTTCGCAGACTCTGTCTGCAGACCAGATGCTCCCCGCAGACCTCTGTCTCCAGACCCGAGCACTATAGACCTCTGCCTGCAGACCCGGATGCCCCCAGACTTGTCCGCAGACACGATGCCCCTCACAAACCTCTGTCTGCAGAACCGATGACCCAAGCAGATTCTGTCTGCGGAAACCGATGCCCTGACAGACCTCTCTCTTGCAGACATCAATGCCCCGCAGACCCTCTTCCTGCAGACACGATACCCCCCAGCGGACATCTCTCTGCAGACCCATGATGCCCCCACAGACCTCTTTCTGTAGACTGATGACCCCACAGACCTCTCTGCAGACTCCGATGCCACAAAGACCCTGTCTGCTGACCGATGCCTGGCAGACCTCTGTCTGCAGACTCGATGCCCCCACTAGACCTCTCTAGTCTTCAGACGCGATACTCCCCAGAGACTTCTGGTCTGCGAGATTCGCGACGCCCCCCCACACACCTCTTCACCAGACCCGCATGCCCCACAGACCTCTTGCAGATCCACGCCCCCCCAGAGGGACCGTTGCAGACACGATGTCCCAATGACCTGCCTGTGTGCAGAAACGATGTCCCGAGATAACCTCTGGCTGCAGAACCATGCCCCCACAGACGCCCAGGCCTGGCAGATCCGATGCCACCACAGACGGCTTGCCGGCAGACCCGATGCCCCCACCGGGACCTCTGTCTGCAGACCTGATGCTGCCAACGGACCTCCTGTCTGCAGTAGACCCGATGACCTTAGCAGACCTCCTCTGCTGGCTGGGAATAGAGGCCCCCACAGACCTGTCTGGTAACCTGATGCCCCCAGACTATGTCTGCAGACCATGCCCCCCGAGACCCCTCTCTGTCTCCATACTTCCACGTCCCCTACAGATTTCAGTCTGCAGACCCGATGCCCCCACAGACCTTTGTCTGCTGTCCCAATGCCCCCCCACAGACTTTCTTGTGCAGATCCGAGTAACCAGGAGACCTCTCTCTGCAGACCCGATGCCCCCACAAACCTCTGTCTGCAGTCCCGATGCTCCCACAGACCTCAGTTTGCAGACCCGATGCCCTCCACAGTCCTCAGTCTGCAGACCCAATGCACCCCCAGACCTCTGTCTTCAGACTCAAAGCCTCCTCGTAGACTTTGTTTTACAGACCCGATGCTTTCCAGACACGATCTGTGACCAGAT
>CAWTZC010001955.1:0-41944 GCA_963919715.1 Microtus obscurus | reverse complement strand
AGACCTCTGTCTCCAGACCCTGTCCCCCCAAACTCTGTCTCACAGACCTACAGCCCACCAAAACCTTCTCAACCTGTGCCCACACCTCTCCCAACCCGATCCCCACACAACCTCTGTCCTACAACCCAAGCCCCTCCCCCCAAACCCTTTTGCATCCCATGCCTTCACAACTCTGTCTCCCGACCAGATGCCCCCACAACCTCTATCTACAGACCCATCACCCATAACCACTGTCCTTGCAGACCTATACAATGGTCATCTGTCTGCGACCCATGCCCCCAAAACCTCTGTCTGCACCCCCGATGCCCCCAGCCCACCACTTCTCAACAAATGCCCAAAACCTCTCTCTGGAACTCGAGTGCCCCCATCTTCTCTGCCATCCCATGCCCCCATCAGACCTCTGTCTGCAACACGATCCCTCACAACCTTGTCTGTGGACCATGATCCCCTTTAACCTCTGTCTGTAACTGATGCCCCCCCAGATTTGTCTCCCAACCCTGATCCCCCACAACTCTGTCTGCGGATGCCCCCCAACCCTGTCCCTGCTACACGATCCCCCACATATCTGTCTGCAACTGATCCCCCAGCCTCTCTCTCCAACTCATACCCCCACCCTCTCTCCAGACCTGATCCCCCACAACCCTGTCTGTTACCATCCCCCACTCTCTGTCATCAACCATTCCTTGCACGCTTCTGCACTCCACCCCTCTGTCTAACCCATGCCCCCTTAACCTCTGGCTGTAGACCTCATCCCCCACAGACCTTTGTCTCCAGACCCTGATCCCCCACAGACCTCTGTCTGCAGATCCATCCCCCCCCTCTCTCTGCAACTCAATTCCCCAGGACTTCTTCTCCACACCATTACACCCCACAGACCCCTATCTGCAAACATCCTCCACAGACCTCTTTCCCTGCAACCCGATCCCCAAACCTCTGTCTGCAGATACCATGCCCCCACAGACCTCTGCCTGCCCAGGCCCGATACTTCCACAGACCTCATATGCAGACCCATGCCCTAACAGACCTCTGTCTGCTACCCAAAACACCTCCCCATAACCTTGTTTTGCAACCCATGCTTCGCAACTCTCTTCCCCCCCAGAGCCTCTGTCTGCAACCATACCCCAACTCTGTCTACAACCTCAAGCCACCAAAGACCTGTCTCCAGACCTGATCCCACACCGACCTCGGTCCGCAAATCCACCCCTCTGTCTACCAACCCTCCCCTCGTTTTTCCCCTTCACAGACTCTCTCTCCACCGATGCCCCCCACAACTCTATCTACCACCCATGCACCCATAACCACTGTCTCCAACTGATGCCCATCGTCATCTGTCTGCAACTGCCCCACCTCTGTCTGCACACCATGCCCCCAGAACCACTTCTGCAGACCAGGTATGGCCCAAAACCCTCTCTCTCAACTCGAGTCCCCCATAACCTCTCTCTGCAGATCCCATGCCCCCATAGCCTCTGTCTGCAGACCACATGCCCTCACAGCCTCTGTCTGTAACCTACCCCTTTAGAGCCTCTGTCTGTAGACCTATCCCCCACTTTTCTCCAGACCTCGATGCCCCCCCACAAACCCCTCTGTCTGCAGATCCATCCCCCAGGCCTCTCTCTGCAGACTCAATGTCCCAGACTTTTCTCACACCACGATACCCCACAGACCCCGATCTCCAGAACCATCCTCCATAGCCTCTTTCCCCGGCCCGGTCGCCCAACCTCTGTCTGCAATCCTCCCCCCAACCTTGTCTCCAGACCATACACACACATCCCTGTCTCCAGACCTCCTCCAACCTCTGTCCTAGAGGCCCATCCTCCTTAACCTCTGGCTGTAGACCTGATACCCCCACAGACCTTTGTCTGCAGACCCTATGCCCCCACAGACCTCTGTCTGCAGATCCATACCCCCACACCTCTCTCTCAACTCTTCCCCAGGGGACTTCCTGTCTACCACATCCCCACCCCCTATCTGCAAACCGATGCCTCCCACAACCTCTTTCTCCAGACCCGATGCGCCCAAACCTCTGTCTGCAATACCATCCCCCACAGACCTCTGTCTGCAGACCCATCCTTCCACACCTCATCTCACCCGATGTGCTCACAACCTCTGTTACTACCCCAAGCACCTCCTACCGCAGACCGATCTTACTCTCATTCCCTTTCCCCTCTGTCACACCCCCTTTCTCCTACCACCAAACTTCTCGCAACCTATCCCCCCTTCCCCAACCCTGATCCCCACAACCTCTTTCTCCAACCCCCCTCCCCCAAAACCTCGTTTTGCAGTCCCATCCTTCACACTCTGTCTCCAAACAGATGCCCCCACAGACCCCTATCTACAACCCGATACACCCATAGACCACTGCTCTCCAGACCTGATGCCAATGCGTCATCTGTCTGCACCTCGATCCCCAAACCTCTGTCTCACACCCGATACCCCCACAAACCACTTCTGCAAAAAGATGGCCCAAAAGACCTCTCTCTGGAGTCTATCCCCCATGAGCCTCTCTCTGCAGATCCCATCCCTAACCCTCTGTCTGCAGACACGATGCCCTCACAACCTCTGTCTGTAACCTATCCCCTTTACCTCTGTCTTAACTATCCCCCACACTTTGTCTCCAACCTGATCCCCCACACCTTGTCTCCGATCCATGCCCCCACAGCCTCTCTCTCAACTCAATTCCCCGGGACTTCTTCTCCCCATACCCCCCGATCTGCAACCATGCCTCCATAACCTCTTTCTGCAATGCCCTAAACCTCTGTCTGCAATACCATGCCCCCACAACCTCTGTCTCACAGACCCATGACAGCACAGAGCTCTGTCTGCAGACCGATGCCCTCGCGGACCTCTGTCTAGAGACCAGATGCCCCCTTAGACCTCTGTCTTAGACCTGATGCTCAGGCAACCTCTGTCATCAACCCATGCCATCCATGAACTCTGTCTCACACCATCTCATACCTCTGTCTACAACCCGATGCACCCATAACCTGTCTTCCAACCTGATGCCATGCGTTCGTTTGTCTGCAGACCCGATGCCCCCACAATCTCTGTCTCACCCGATGCTCCCTCCGAACCACCTTCTGCCGACCGGATGCCCCAAAACCTCTGTCTGCAGAGCCCGATTTCCCCACAGACCTCTCTCTGCAGATCCCATCCCCCCCCTCTTCTCAACCATGCCCTCACACTCTGTCTGCAGACAGATTTCCCAAGCAACCTCTTCTGCAAACTCCCCATCTCTCTACTATCCCCCATCTGCCTAATTCACAGCCCACCTCTTTCTGCAACCTGATGCCCCACACACCTCTATCTGCAACTCATGACCCCACAACCTCTCTGCAACCTGATCCACACAGACCTGTCTGTTCGACCCGATGCCCCCACAACCTCTGTCATCAGCATGCCTTCGCAACTCTGTCTGCAACCTGATGCCCTCGCAACCTCTGTCTAGAATCCGATCCCCCTTAACCTCTGTCTGAAACCTGATGCCCCCACACACCTCTGTCTGCAACCATGCCACCACACCTCTCTCTCGCCTTGATCCCCAGGGACTTCTGTCTGCAGACACATACCCCCACAGACCTCTGTCTGCAGTCCGATGCCCTCCACAGACCTCTTTCTGCAGACCCGATGTGCCAAGACCTCTGTCTGCACCTACCATCCCTCTTCCTCCCAACCTCTGTCTGCACATTCCCCCATTCCTACTCACAATGATCCCCCACAACCTCTGTCTGCAATCCATGCCCCCACAAACCACTGTCTGCAGTCCCATCCACCACAACCTCTGTTGGCAGAACCAATGCCACAACAGACCTCAGTCTCAACCCATTCCACAAAACCTCGGTCCATAAACCAGATGCCCCCGAAACCTCTGTCTACAACGTACACCCATACCTCTGTCTGCAACTGATCCAAAGCGTCATCTGTCTGCAGACCGATGCCCCCACGACCTCTGTCTCACACCCGATACCCCCCACCTCCTTTCAAATCTTCCACACTCTTCTGCAACCATCCACCACAACCTCTGTCTGCAGACCCATTTCCCAAGCAGACCTCTGTCTGCAGAACTCCCACCCCCACAGACCTCTCTCTGCCACACACGATGCCCCAACGGACCCTGTGCCTGCTGACTCAATGGCCAGCCTACGGTCATCTGTCTGCAGACCCTGATCCCCCACAACCTCTATCTGCAACCTGACACCCCCCTGTCTGTTCACCTCCCCCCACAACCTCTCTCTCCGGACTCGATGCCCCCAGTGGACTTCTGTCTCCAGACCCGATGACCCCGCAGACCTCTGTCTGCAACCATGCCTCCACAGACCTCTTTCTGCAGCCCGATGCTTCAACCTCTGCTCTTCACATACCATGCCCCCACAACCTCTGTCTCCACCCGATGCACCCACAACCTCTGTCTGCAGACCCGATTCCCCCATTAACCCCTACTGCTCAATTCCCCCACATATTCTGTCTGCAGATCCATGCCCCCCACCTGTCCTCCGAGTGCCCCCCACCAAACCTCTGTCTGCAACCTATTCCACCACAACCACTGTTGCAAACCATCCACAACAACCTCATCTACAACCCCCATTCCACAAAACCTCTCCCACATAACCTCTGTCTACTCCCATACCTCTGTCTGCAACCTGATGCAAGCGGTCGTCTCTCTCCAAACCAATGCCCACACAGACCTCTGTCTGCACACCCGATCCCCCCACAACCTCCTTTGCAGTCCCGATGCTTCCACACCTCTTCTCCCAACCATCCCCCCTCTTCTCAACCTCCCCCAGCTTGTCTGCAACCTCCCCCTTATCTCAATTTCCCAAGCAACCTCTTTCTGCAGAACCCCCACAACCTCTCTCTGCAACACGATGCCCCACAACCCTGTGCCTGCTACATATCCCACAACGACATCTGTCTGCCAACCCTATCAACCTCTATCTGCAACTCACTACCCCACAACCTCTCTGCAACCTGATCCACACAGACCCTGTCTGTTGACCGGATCCCCCCACAACCTCTGTCATCAGCCCCATGTCCTTGCAGACTGTGTCCTGCAGACCAGACTACCCTCGCGGACCTCTGTGCTAGAGACCCGAGTGCCCTTAGAGCCTCTGTCTCAGACCTGATCCCCCACAACCTTTGTCTGCAGACCTGAATACCCCCACAACCTCTGTCTGCAGATCCGATACCCCCACATCCTCTCTCTGCAGACTCAATGTCGCCTGGCTTCTGTCAGCACAGACGATGATTCCACAGACCCCTATCTACAGAACCATCCTCCATAGACCTCTTTCTGCAGACCCGTGCTCCCAAACCTCTGTCTGCAGATACCATCCCCACAACCTCTATCTGCATCCCTCCTTCCACACCTCATATCAACCATCCCTACAACCTCTTCTTACCCAAACACCTCCCCCCAACCTTGTTTTGCAACCCGATGCCTTCGCAACTCTCTGCACAAATCCCCGTCCTCTGTCTGCTCTCCCCACCTCTTCTCAACCTAATCCACCCAAAACCTCTTCTGCAACCTATCCCACCCGACCTCGTCCGCAACCCGATCCCCACAGTCCTCTGTCTACAGACCCAAGCCCCTCCCCCGCAAACCTCGTTTTGCAGTCCCGATCCTTCACAGACTCTGTCTCCAAACCAATCCCCCACACCTCTATCTCCATCACCCATCCTCTCATCAGTCTCTTCTCACCATCAATCTGTCTCACTCCCATGCCCCCCAGCAAACCACTTCTGCAACAAATGGCCCAAAAGTCCTCTCTCTTGGAGACCCGATGCCCACATAAACCTCTCTCTGCAATCCCATCCCCCCCAACCTCTGTCTGCGCCCATTTCCCAAAGCGAGGACATCTGTGTGCAAGAAACTGATGCCCCCACAGACATCTCTATGCAACACAATGCCCCCAACACTCTGCCTGCAGACACGATCCCCCAATTACATCTGCTGCACCTGATCCCCCCCGAGCCTCTATCGCAGACTCATAACCCACAACCTCTCCTCCCCTGATTCCTTCACAACCCTGTCTTTACCCGATCCCCCCACAACCTCTGTCTGAAGACCCCAGGACAGCACAGAGCTCTGTCTCACCCGATGCCACCACAGACCTCTGTCTGCAGACCCACTGCCCCCAACGGAACTCTGTCTGCAGACCCGTTGCCCCCTCGCAGACTCTGTCTGCAGACCAGATGCCCTCGCAGACCTCTGCTCTAGAGACCAGATGCCCCCTTAGACCTCTGTCTGTAGACCTGATGCCCACGCAGACCTCTGTCATCAGACCCGGTGCCACTTCGCAGACTCTGTCTGCAGACCAGATGCCCCCTCAGACCTCTGTCTGCACACCCGATGCCCCCTACGAAACCAGCATTCTGCAGACCGGATGCCCCAAAAGACCTCTGTCTGCGGACCCGATGCCCCCACAGACCTCTCTCTGCAGGTCCCATGCTCCCACACACCTCTATCTGCAGACTCCATGACCCCACAGACCTCTCTGCAGACCTGATGCCACACAGACCCTGTCTGTTGACCACATGCCCCCACAGACCTCTGTCATCAGAACCGATGCCCTCGCAGACTCTGTCTGCAGACCCGATGTCCTCGCAGACCTCTTTCTAGAGACCCGATGCCCCCTTAGACCTCTGTCTGAAGACCTGATGCCCCCACAGACCTCTCTCTGCAGACTCGATGCCCCAGGGGACTTCTGTCTGCAGACACGATGATGCCACAGACCTCTGTCTGCAGAACCCGATGCCCTCCACAGACCTCTTTCTAGCAGACCCGATGCGCCCAGAGACCTCTGTCTTCACTACCATGCCCCCCACAGACCTCTGTCTGCAGACCATTGAGCTTCCACAGACCTCAGTCTGCAGACCCGTTGCGCTCAGCAGACCTCTGTGTACTGCCCCAAAGCACCCCCCCGCAGACCTTGTTTTGGACCTGATGCCTCAGAGACTGGTCTGCGGAGAGCAGATGCCCCGCAGACCTCTGTCTGCAGAATCGATGCACCCAGATATTTCTGTCTGCAGATCTGATGCCCGCACCGGACCTCGGTCCGGCAGACCCGATGCCCACACAGACCTCTGTCTACAGACCCGAAGCCCCTCCCACCGAAAACCTCGTTTTGCAGTCCCGATACCTTCGCAGATTCTGTCTGCAGACCACATGCCCCCGCAGACCTCTGTCTACAGACCCGATGCACCCACAGACCACTGTCTGCAGACCCTGATGCCAAGCGGTCGTTTCTCTGCAACCCGATGCCCCCACAGATCTCTGTCTGCACACCCGATGCCCTCAACGAACCACGTTCTGCAGACTCGTGCCCCAAAGACCTCTGTCTGCAGACCCGATGCCCCACAGCTCTCTCTGCAGATCCCATGCCCCCACAGAACTCTGTCTGCAGACTCATGACCCCACAGACCTCCTGCAGACCTGATGCCACACAGACCCTGTCTGTTGACCGGATGCCCCCACAGACCTCTGTCATCAGAACCGATGCCCTCGCAGACTCTCTCTGCAGACCCAATGTCCTCGCAGACCTCTTTCTAGAGACCCGCATGCCCCCTTAGACCTCTGTCTGAAGACCTGATGCCCCCACAGACCTCTGTCTGCAGACCCCATGCCCCCACAGACCTCTCTTGCAGACTTGATACCCCCAGGGGACTTCTGTCTGCACACACGAAGACCCCACAGACCTCTGTCTGCAGAACCGATGCCTCCACAGACCTCTTTCTGCAGACCCGATGTGCCCAGAGACCTCTGTCTGCACATACCATGCCCCCACAGACCTCTGTCTGACGACCCGATGCACCCACAGACCTCTGTCTGCAGACCCGATCCTTCCACAGACCTCAGTCTGCAGACCCGATGTGCTCACAGACCTCTGTGTACTGACCCAAAGCACCTCCTACCGCAGACCTGATGCCTTCGCAGACCTTGGTCTGCAGAGCAGATGCCCCGCAGACCTCTGTCTGCAGAATCGATGCACCCAGATACCTCTGTCTGGAGATCTGATGCCCCCCCACGACCTCTGTCCGCAGACCTGATGCCCACACAGACCTCTGTCTACAAACCCAAGCCCCTCCCACCGAAAACCTCGTTTTGCAGTCCCGATACCTTCGCAGATTATGTCTGCAGACCCATGCCCCCGCAGACCTCTGTCTACAGACCCGATGCACCCATAGACCACTGTCTGCAGACCTGATGCCAAAAGCGTCGTTTCTCTGCAGACCCGATGCCCCCACAGATCTCTGTCTGCACAACCGAGTGCTCTCAACGAACCACGTTCTGCAGACCCGATGCCCCAAAAGACCTCTGTCTGCAGACCCAATGCCCCCACAGACCTCACTCTGCAGATCCCATGCCCCCCACAGAACTCTGTCTGCAGACTCATGACCCCACAGACCTCTCTGCAGACCTGATGCCACACAGACCCTGTCTGTTGACCAGATGCCCCCACAGACCTCTGTCATCAGAACCGATGCCCTCGCAGACTCTGTCTGCAGACCCAATGTCCTCGCAGACCTCTTTCTGGAGATCCGATGCCCCCCTTAGACCTCTGTCTGAAGACCTGATGCCCCCAAAAGACCTCTGTCTGCAGACCCGATGCCCCCACAGACCTCTCTCTGCAGACTTGATGCCCCCAGGGGACTTCTGTCTGCACACACGAAGCCCCACAGACCTCTGTCTGCAGAACCGATACCTCCACAGACCTCTTTCTGCAGACCCGATGCACTCAGAGACCTCTGTCTGCACCTACCATGCCCCCACAGACCTCTGTCTCCAGACCCGTTGCTTCCACAGACCTCAGTCTGCAGACCCGATGCGCTCACAGACCTCTGTGTACTGACCCAAAGCACCTCCCCCGGCAGACCTGATGCTCGCAACTTGGTCTGCAGAGCAGATGTCCCCGCAGGCTCTGTCTGCAGAATCGATGCACCCAGATACCTCTGTCTGCAGATCTGATGCCCCCACCGGACCTCGGTCCGCAGACCCGATGCCCACACACGACCTCTGTCTACAGACCCGGCCCCTCCACCGAAAACCTCGTTTTGCAGTCCCGATACCTTCGCAGATTATGTCTGCAGACCACATGCCCCCGCAGACCTCTGTCTACAGACCCGATGCACCCATAGACCACTGTCTGCAGACCTGATGCCAAAAGCGGTCGTTTCTCTGCAGACCGATCCCCCACAGATCTCTGTCTGCACACCCGATCCCCCAACGAACCACGTTCTGCAGACCCGATGCCCCAAAAGACCTCTGTCTGCAGACCCAGATGCCCCCACAAGACCTCTCTCTGCAGATCCCATGCTCCCACACACCTCTATCTGCAGACTCATGACCCCACAGACCTCTCTGCAGACCTGATGCCACACAGACCCTGTCTGTTGACCGGATGCCCCCACAGACCTCTGTCATCAGAACCGATGCCCTCGCAGACTCTGTCTGCAGACCCAATGTCCTCGCAGACCTCTTTCTAGAGACCCGATGCCCCCCTTAGACCTCTGTCTGAAGACCTGATGCCCCCACAGACCTCTCTCTGCAGACTCGATGCCCCAGGGGACTTCTGTCTGCAGACAGGATGACGCCACAGACCTCTGTCTGCAGAACCGATGCCTCCACAGACCTCTTTCTGCAGACCCGATGTGCCCAGAGACCTCTGTCTGCACATACCATGCCCCCACAGACCTCTGTCTGCAGACCCAATCCTTCCACAGACCTCAGTCTGCAGACCCGATGTGCTCACAGACCTCTGTGTACTGACCCAAAGCACCTCCTACCGCAGACCTGATGCCTTCGCAGACTTGGTCTGCAAAGCAGATGCCCCCGCAGACCTCTGTCTGCAGAATCGATGCACCCAGATACCTCTGTCTGGAGATCTGATGCCCCCACCGGACCTCTGTCCGCAGACCTGATGCCCACACAGACCTCTGTCTACAAACCCGAAGCCCCTCCCACCGAAAACCTCGTTTTGCGTCCCGATACCTTCGCAGATTATGTCTCCAGACCACATGCCCCGAGACCTCTGTCTACAGACCCGATGCACCCATAGACCACTGTCTGCAGACCTGATGCCAAAAGCGGTCGTTTCTCTGCAGACCCGATGCCCCCACAGATCTCTGTCTGCACAACCGATGCTCTCCAACGAACCACGTTCTGCAGACCCGATGCCCCAAAAGACCTCTGTCTGCAGACCCGATGCCCAGACAGACCTCACTCTGCAGATCCCATGCCCCCACAGAACTCTGTCTGCAGACTCATGACCCCACAGACCTCTCTGCAGACCTGATGCCACACAGACCCTGTCTGTTGACCAGATGCCCCCACAGACCTCTGTCATCAGAACCGATGCCCTCGCAGACTCTGTCTGCAGACCCAAGTCCTCCAGACCTCTTCTGCTCCCTTAGACCTCTGTCTGAAGACCTGATGCCCCCAAAGACCTCTGTCTGCAGACCCGATGCCCCCACAGACCTCTCTCTGCAGACTTGATGCCCCCCAGGGGACTTCTGTCTGCACACACGAAGACCCCACAACTCTGTCTCGAACCGATGCCTCCACAGACCTCTTTCTGCAGACCCGATGCGCTCAGAGACCTCTGTCTGCACATACCATGCCCCCACAGACCTCTGTCTGCAGACCCGTTGCTTCACAGACCTCAGTCTGCAGACCCGATGCGCTCACAGACCTCTGTGTACTGACCCAAAGCACCTCCCCGGCAGACCTGATGCCTTCGCAGACTTGGTCTGCAGAGCAGATGTCCCCGCAGACCTCTGTCTGCAGAATCGATGCACCCAGATACCTCTGTCTGCAGATCTGATGCCCCCACCGACCTCGGTCCGCAGACCCGATGCCCACACAGACCTCTGTCTACAGACCCGAAGCCCCTCCCACCCGAAAACCTCGTTTTGCAGTCCCGATACCTTCGCAGATTATGTCTGCAGACCACATGCCCCCGCAGACCTCTGTCTACAGACCCGATGCACCCATAGACCACTGTCTGCAGACCTGATGCCAAAAGCGGTCGTTTCTCTGCAGACCCGATGCCCCCACAGATCTCTGTCTGCACACCCGATGCCCCCAACGAACCACGTTCTGCAGACCCGATGCCCCAAAAGACCTCTGTCTGCAGACCCGAGTGCCCCCACAGACCTCTCTCTGCAGATCCCATGCCCCCACAGAACTCTGTCTGCAGACTCATGACCCCACAGACCTCTCTGCAGACCTGATGCCACACAGACCCTGTCTGTTGACCAGATGCCCCCACAGACCTCTGTCATCAGAACCGATGCCCTCGCAGACTCTGTCTGCAGACCCAATGTCCTCGCAGACCTCTTTCTAGAGATCCGATGCCCCCTTAGACCTCTGTCTGAAGACCTGATGCCCCCAAAAGACCTCTGTCTGCAGACCCGATGCCCACACAGACCTCTCTCTGCAGACTTGGTGCCCCCCAGGGGGACTTCTGTCTGCACACCGAAGACCCCACAGACCTCTGTCTGCAGAACCGATGCCTCCACAGACCTCTTTCTGCAGACCCGATGTGCCCAGAGACCTCTGTCTGCACATACCATGCCCCCACAGACCTCTGTCTGCAGACCCGTTGCTTCCACAGACCTCAGTCTGCAGACCCGATGCGCTCACAGACCTCTGTGTACTGACCCAAAGCACCTCCCCCGGCAGATCTGATGCCTTCGCAGACATGGTCTGCAGAGCAGATGTCCCCGCAGACCTCTGTCTGCCAGAATCGATGCACCCAGATACCTCTGTCTGCAGATCTAATGCCCCCACCGAACCTCGGTCCCAGACCCGATGCCCACACAGACCTCTGTCTACAGACCCGAAAGCCCCTCCCACGAAAACCTCGTTTTGCAGTCCCGATACCTTCGCAGATTCTGTCTGCAGACCACATGCCCCCCCATGACCTCTGTCTACAGACCCGATGCAACCATAGACCACTGTCTGCAGACCTGATGCCAAAGCGGTCGTTTCTCTGCAGACCCGATGCCCCCACAGTTCTCTGTCTGCACACCCGATGCCCCCAACGAACCACGTTCTGCAGACCCGATGCCCCAAAAGACCTCTGTCTGCAGACCCCGATGCCCCCACAGACCTGTCTCTGCAGATCCCATGCCCCCACAGACCTCTGTCTGAAGACCCGATACCCCCACAGACCTCTGTCATCAGACCCGATGCCCTCTCAGACTCTGTCTGCAGACCCGATGCCCTCGCAGAACTCTGTCCTAGAGACCCGATGCCCCCTTAGACCTCTGGCTGTAGACCTGATGCCCCCCACAGACCTCTGTCTGCAGACTTGATGTCCCCACACAAAGACCTCTGTCTGCAGACCAGATGCCCCCACAGACCTCTCTCTGCAACTCGATGCCCCCAGGGGACTTCTGTCTGCAGACACGATGACCCCACAGACCTCTGTCTGCCAAACCGATGCCTCCATAGACCTCTTTCTCACACCCGTTGCGCCCAGAGAACTCTGTCTGCAGATATCATGCCCCCCACAGACCTCGTTCTGCAGACCCGATGCTTCCACAGACCTCAGTCTGCAGACCCGATGCCCCCCACAGACCTCTGTCTACAGACCTGAAGCCCCTCCCCGAAAACCTCGTTTTGCAGACCCGATGCCGATCGCAGACTCTGTATGCAGAACAGATGCCACCGCAGACCTCTGTCTACAGACCTGATGAACCCATAGACCACTGTCTGCAGACCTGACGCCAAAGCAGTCGTCTGTCTGCAGACCAAATGCCCCCAGAGACCTCTGTCTGCACAACTGATGCCCCCCAGCGAACCACCATCTGCAGACCCGATGCCCCAAAAGACCTCTGTCTGCAGACCCGATGACACCACTGACCGTCTCTGCAGATCCCATGCCCCCACAGACCTCTGTCGGCAGACCCGATGCCCCAAGCGGACCTCTGTATGCATACCCGATGCCTCCCTGCAGACCTCTGTCTACAGACCCGATGCCCTCGCATCTGTCTGCAGACCATTTGCCCCCACAGACCTCTGTATACAGACCCGTGACCCCATAACCTCTGTCTGCAGACCTGATGCCAACAGCGGTCGTCTTTCTGCAGACCCGATGACCCCACAGACCTCTGTCTGCACACCCCATGCCCCCAGCGAACCACCTTCTGCAAACCCAATGCCCCAAAAGACCTCTATCTGTTGAACGGATGCCACCAAAGACCTCTGTCTGCAGACCCGATGCCCCCACAGACCTCTCTCTACAGACCCGATGCCCCCATGGACCTCTATATAAAGACCCGATGCCCCCAAGCGGACATCTGTCTGCAGACCTGATGCCCCCACAGACCTCTATCTGCAGACTCATGACCCCACACACCTCTCTGCAGACATGATGCCACAGAGACGCTGTCTGTTTACCGGATGCCCCCACAGACCTCTGTCATCAGACCTGATGCCCTACGCAGACTCTGTCTGCACACCAGATGCCCTCGCAGACCTCTGTCTAGATACCCGATGCCCCCTTAGACCTCTGTCTGTAGACCTGATGCCCCCCACAGACCTCTGTCCACAGACCTGATGCGACCACAGATCTCTGTCTGCAGACCCGATGCCCACACAGACCTCTCTCTGCAGACCCGATGCCCCCAGGGACTTCTGTCTGCAGACACGATGACCCCACAGAACTCTGTCTTCAGAACCGATGCCTCCACAGACCTCTTTCTGAAGACCCGAAGCACACCAGAGACCTCTGTCTGCAGATACCATGCCCCCACAGACTTCTGTCTGCAGACCCGATGCTTCAACAGACCTCAGTCTGCAGACCCGATGCCCCCACAGACCTCTTTCTACTGACCCAAAGACCCCCCCCCCCTTGCAGACCTTGTTTTGCAGACCCCGATGCCTTCACAAACTCGGTCTGCCAGAGCAAATGCTACCGCAAGGACCTCTGTCTGCAGAACCGATGCCTCCAGAGACCTCTGTCTGCAGAACTAATGCTACCAAAGACGTCTGTCTGCAGACCCGATGCCGCCCCCGGACCTCGGTCCGCAGACCCGATGCCCACACAGACCTCTGTCTACAGACCCGGCCCCTCCCCCAAAACCTCGTTTTGCAGTCCTGATGCCTTCACAGACTCTGTCTCCAAACCAGATGCCCCCGCAGACCTCTGTCTACAGACCCGATGCACCCATAGACCACTGTCTGCAGACCTGATGCCAAAAGCGGTCGTCTGTCTGCAGACCCGATGCCCCCAAAGCCCTCTGTCTGCACACCCGATGCCCCCAGAAAACCACTTCTGCAGACAAGATGGCCCAAAAGACCTCTCTCTGGAGACCCGATGCCCCCCATAGACCTCTCTCTGCAGATCCCATGCGCCCACAGACCTCTGTCTGCAGACACGATGCCCTCACAGACCTCTGTCTGCAGACCCGATTTCCCAAGCAGACCTCTGTCTGAAGAAACGATGCCCCCCACAGACCTCTCTCTGCAGACTCAATGTCCCCAGGGGACTTCTGTCTGCACACACGATGACCCCACAGACCCCTATCTGCAGAACCGATGCCTCCACAGACCTCTGTCTGCAGAGCCGATTTCCCAAGCAGACCTCTGTCTCCAGAAACGATGCCCCCACAGACCTCTCTATGCAGACACGATGCCCCCACAGACCCTCTGCCTGCAGACACGATGCCCCCAGCGGTCATCGGTCTGCAGACCTGATGCTCCCACAGACCTCTATTTGCAGACTCATGAACCCACAGACCTCTCTGCAGACCTGATGCCCACACGACCCTGTCTGTTGACCGGATGCCCCCCACAGACCTCTGTCTGCAGACCTGATGACAGCACAGAGCTCTGTCTGCAGACCCGATGCCCCCACAGACTCTGTCTGTAGACCCACTGCCCCCAGCGGAACTCTGTCTGCAGACCCATTTGCCCTCGCAGACTCTGTCTGCAGACCAGATGCCCTCGCAGACCTCTGTCTAAGAGACCAGATGCCCCCTTAGACCTCTGTCTGTAGACCTGATGCCCCCACAGACCTCTGTCTGCAGACCTGATGTCCCCACAGACCTCTGTATGCAGACCAGATGCCCCACAGACCTCTGTCTGAAGACTCGTCCCCAGGGGGACTTCTGTCTGCAGACACGATGACCCCACAGACCTCTGTCTGCAGATACCATGCCCCAACAGACATCTCTCTGCAGACCCGATGCTTCCACAGACCTCTATCTGCAGACCTGATGCCCCCCACAAACCTCTGTCTGCAGACCCGATGCCCCACAGACCTCTCTCTGCAGACTCGATGCCCCCAGGGGGACTTCTGTCTGCAGACACGATGACCCCACAGACCTCTTTCTGCAGAACCACGATGCCTCCACAGACCTCTTTCTGCAGACGTGATGTGCCCAGAGACCTCTGTCTGCAGATACCATGCCCCAATAGACCTCTGTCTGCATACCCGATGCTTCCACAGACCTCAGTCTGCAGACCCGATGCCCTACAGACCTCTGTCTACTGACCCACAGAACCCCCCTCCCCCGCAGAACTTCTTTTGCAGACCGAGCTTCGGAACTCGGTCTGCAGAGCAGATGCCCCCGCAGACCTCTGTCTACAGACCCGATGGACCCATAGACCACTGTCTCCAGACCTGACGCCAAAAGCGGTCGTCTGTCTGCAGACACGATGCCCCCAGAGACCTCTGTCTGCACAACTGATGCCCCCAGCAAACCACCATCTGCAGACCCGATGCCCCCCACAGACCTCTGTCTGCAGACCCGATGCCCCCACAGACCTCTGTCTGCAGACACGATACACCGAGCGGACATCTGTCTGCAGACCTGATCGCCAACAGCGGTCATCTGTCTGCAGACCCGATGCCACCACATACCTCTGTGTGCAAACCCGCTGCCCCCACAGACCTCTGTCTGCACACCCGATACCCCCAGCGGACATCTGTCTGCAGACCTGCCTGATGCCCCCCACAGACCTCTATCTGCAGACTGATGACCCCACAGACCTCTCTGCAGACCTGATGTCACAAAGACCCTGTCTTTTGACCGGATGCCACCACAGACCTCTGTCGGCAGACCCGATGCCAACTCAGACCTTGTCTGCAGACCCACACCCCCACAGACCTCTGTCTGCAGACCCTATGCCCCCACAGACCTCTCTCTCCAGACCCGATGCCCCCAGGGACTTCTGTCTGCAGACCCGAGGAACCCACAGACCTCTGTCTGCAGACCCGATGCCCCCACGGACCTCTCTCTGCAGACCCGATGCCACCACAGACCTCTGTCTGCAGACACGATGCCCCGTCAGACCTCTTTCTGCAGACTTGATGCCCCCAGCAGACCTCTGTCTGCAGAACTGATGCCTACACAGACCTCTGTGTGCAGACCCGATACCTCCAGAGACCTCTGTCTGGAGATCCGATTCCCCCAGAGACCTCTGTCTGCAGACCCGATACCCCCACAGACCTCTCTCTGCAGAACCGATGCCTCCACAGACCTCATTGTGCAGAATCGATGCGCCTTAGAGACCTCTGTCTGCAGATACCATGCCCCAACAGACATCTCTCTGCAGACCCGATGCTTCCACAGACCTCTATCTGCAGACTTGATGCCCCCCACAAACCTCTGTCTGCAGACCCGATGCCCCCACAGACCTCTCTCTGCAGACTCCATACCCCCAGGGACTTCTGTCTACAGACACGATGACCCCACAGACCTCTTTCTGCAGAACCGATGCCTCCACAGACCTCTTTCTGCAGACGTGATGTGCCCAGAGACCTCTGTCTGCAGATACCGTCCCCAATAGACCTCTGTCTGCATACCCGATGCTTCCACAGACCTCAGTCTGCAGACCCGAGCCCCTACAGACCTCTGTCTACTGACCCACAGAACCCCCCTCCCCCGCAGACCTCTGTCTACAGACCCGATGGACCCATAGACCACTGTCTCCAGACCTGACGCCAAAAGCGGTCGTCTGTCTGCAGACACGATGCCCCCAGAGACCTCTGTCTGCACAACTGATGCCCCGAGCAAACCACCATCTGCAGACCCGATGCCCCCACAGACCTCTGTCTGCAGACCCGATGCCCCCACAGACCTCTGTCTGCAGACACGATCCCCAGCGGACATCTGTCTGCAGACCTGATGCCAACAGCGGTCATCTGTCTGCATACCCGATGCCACCACATACCTCTGTGTACAAACCCCGCTGCCCCCACAGACCTCTGTCTGCACACACGATACCCCCCCCAGCGGACATCTGTCTGCAGACCTGCCCTGATGCCCCCACAGACCTCTATCTGCAGACTGATGACCCCACAGACCTCTCTGCAGACCTGATGTCACAAAGACCCTGTCTTTTGACCGGATGCCACCACAGACCTCTGTCAGCAGACCCGATGCCAACTCAGACCTTGTCTGCAGACCCGACGCCCCCACAGACCTCTGTCTGCAGACACGATGCCCCGTCAGACCTCTTTCTGCAGACTTGATGCCCCCAGCAGACCTCTGTCTGCAGAACTGATGCCTACACAGACCTCTGTGTGCAGACCAGATACCTCCAGAGACCTCTGTCTGGAGATCTGATTCCCCCAGAGACCTCTGTCTGCAGACCCGATACCCAAACAGACCTCGCTGCAGAACTGATGCCTCCACAGACCTCATTGTGCAGAATCGATGTGCCCAGAGACCTCTGTCTGCAGACCTGATGCCCCCACACACCTCTGTCTGCAGACCCGATGCCCCCACACACCTCTGTCTGCATACCCGATGCCTCCCCCGCAGACCTCTGTCTACAGACTCGATGCCCTCGCAGACTCTGTCTGCAGACCAGATGCCCCCCCCCAGACCTCTGTCTGCAGACCCCGTTGCCCTCGCAGACTCTGTCTGCAGACCAGATGCCCTCACAGACCTCAGTCTACAGACCCGATGACCCACAGACCTCTCTCTCCAGACCCGATGCCCCCAGGGGACTTCTGTCTGCAGACCCGAGGAACCCACAGACCTCTGTCTGCAGACCCGATGCCCCCACGGACCTCTCTCTGCAGACCCGATGCCACCACAGACCTCTGTCTGCAGACACGATGCCCCGTCAGACCTCTTTCTGCAGACTTGATGCCCCCAGCAGACCTCTGTCTGCAGAACTGATGCCTACACAGACCTCTGTGTGCAGACCCGATACCTCCAGAGACCTCTGTCTGGAGATCCGATTCCCCCAGAGACCTCTGTCTGCAGACCCGATACCCCCACAGACCTCTCTCTGCAGAACCGATGCCTCCACAGACCTCATTGTGCAGAATCGATGCGCCCAGAGACCTCTGTCTGCAGATACCATGCCCCAACAGACATCTCTCTGCAGACCCGATGCTTCCACGACCTCTATCTGCAGACTTGATGCCCCCACAAACCTCTGTCTGCAGACCCGATGCCCCCACAGACCTCTCTCTGCAGACTCGATACCCCAGGGGACTTCTGTCTACAGACACGATGACCCCACAGACCTCTTTCTGCAGAACCGATGCCTCCACAGACCTCTTTCTGCAGACGTGATGTGCCCAGAGACCTCTGTCTGCAGATACCATGCCCCAATAGACCTCTGTCTGCATACCCGATGCTTCCACAGACCTCAGTCTGCAGACCCGAGCCCCTACAGACCTCTGTCTACTGACCCACAGAACCCCCCCCCCCGCCAGAACTTCTTTTGCAGACCCGATGCCTTCGCAGACTCGGTCTGCAGAGCAGATGCCCCCGCAACCTCTGTCTACAGACCCGATGGACCCATAGACCACTGTCTCCAGACCTGACGCCTTAAAGCGGTCGTCTGTCTGCAGACACGATGCCCCCAGAGACCTCTGTCTGCACAACTGATGCCCGAGCAAACCACCATCTGCAGACCCGATGCCCCCACAGACCTCTGTCTGCAGACCCGATGCCCCCACAGACCTCTGTCTGCAGACACGATACACCCAGCGGACATCTGTCTGCAGACCTGATCGCCAACAGCGGTCATCTGTCTGCATACCCGATGCCACCACATACCTCTGTGTCAAACCCGCTGCCCCCACAGACCTCTGTCTGCACACACGACTACCCCCAGCGGACATCTGTCTGCAGACCTGCCTGATGCCCCCACAGACCTCTATCTGCAGACTGATGACCCCACAGACCTCTCTGCAGACCTGATGTCACAAAGACCCTGTCTTTTGACCGGATGCCACCACAGACCTCTGTCGGCAGACCCAATGCCAACTCAGACCTTGTCTGCAGACCCGACGCCCCCACAGACCTCTGTCTGCAGACACGATGCCCCGTCAGACCTCTTTCTGCAGACTTGATGCCCCCAGCAGACCTCTGTCTGCAGAACTATGCCTACACAGACCTCTGTGTGCAGACCAGATACCTCCAGAGACCTCTGTCTGGAGATCTGATTCCCCCAGAGACCTCTGTCTGCAGACCCGATACCCAAACAGACCTCTCTGCAGAACCGATGCCTCCACAGACCTCATTGTCCAGAATCGATGTGCCCAGAGACCTCTGTCTGCAGACCTGATGCCCCCACACACCTCTGTCTGCAGACCCGATGCCCCCACACACCTCTGTCTGCATACCCGATGCCTCCCCCGCAGACCTCTGTCTACAGACTCGATGCCCTCGCAGACTCTGTCTGCAGACCAGATGCCCCCCGCAGACCTCTGTCTGCAGACCCGTCCCTCGCAGACTCTGTCTGCAGACCAGATGCCCTCACAGACCTCAGTCTACAGACTCCATGACCCACAGACCTCTGTCTGCAGACCCGATGCCCCCCCACGGACCTCTGTCTGCAGACTTGATGCCCCCAAAACCTCTGTCTGCAGGCACGATGCCCCGTCAGACCTCTTTCTGCAGACCCGATGCCCCCCACAGACCTCTCTCTGCAGACCCAATGCCCCCCCCACAGACCTCTCTCTGTAGAACCGATGCCTCCACAGACCTCATTGTGCAGACCCGATGTGCCCAGAGACCTGTGTCTAGACCCGATGCCCCCACCCTCTGTCTGCAGACCCGATGCCCCCCCAGAGGACCTCTGTCTGCAGACCCGATGTCCCCACAGACCTCTGTCTGCAGACACGAATTTCCCCCACAGACCTCTGTCTGCAACACCGATGCCTCCACAGACCTTTGTCTGCAGACCTGATGCCCCCACCGAACCTCTGTCTGCAGATCAATGCCCACAAAGACATCTGTCTACAGACCAGAAGACCCCCACCCCCGAAAACCTCGTTTTGCAGACCCATGCCTTCGCAGAGACTCTGTCTGCAGACCAGATGCCCCCACAGACCTGTCACTGCAGAACCGATGCCTCCAAAGACCTCTTTCTGCAGACCCGAAGCCCCCACAGACCTGTCACTTCAGAAACGATGCCTCCACAGACATTTTTCTGCAGACCCAATGCGCCCAGACACCTGTGTCTGCAGACCAGATGCCCCGACAGACCTCTGTCTGCAGACCCCATGCCCCCAGAGGACCTCTGTCTGCAGATCCTATGCCCCCAAAGACCTCTATTGGCAGAAACAATGCCGCAACAGACCTCAATCTGCAAACCCGATGCCACCAAAGACCTCTGTCTGCAGACCAGATGACCCCAGACCTCTGCTCTACAGACCCGATGCGCCCATAGACTTCTGTCTGCAGACCTGATGCCAAGCGGTCGTCTGTCTGCAGACCCGATGCCCCCACAGAGCTCTGGCTGCACACCCGTTGCCCCCAGCGAACTTCCTTCTGCAGACCCGATGACCCCAAAGACCTCTGTCTGCAGACAAGATGCCCCCCTGCAGACTTCTGTCATCAGACCCGATGCCCTTGCAGACTTTTTCCTGCAGACCAGATGCCCACGCAGACCTCTGTCATCAGACGCGAAGCCCTCACAGACCTCTGTCTGGAGAACAGATGCCCCGTTAGACCTCTGTCTGCAGACCTGATACCCCCACAGACCTCTGTCTGCAGACCCGATGCCCCCAAAGACCACTCACTTCAGACCCGGATGCCCCCAAGGGACTTCTGTCTGCAGACCCGATGACCCCACAACCTCTGTCTGCAGACCCGATGCCCCCACGGACCTCTATCTGAAGACCCGATTCCCCCACAGACCTCGTCTGCAGACACGATGCCCCGTCAGACCTCTTTCTGCAGACCCGATGCCGCCAGCGGACCTCTGTCTGCAGAACTGATGACTCCACAGACCTCTATCTGCAGACCCGATGGGCCCAGAGACCTTGTCTGGAGACCCGATTCCCCCAGAGACCTCTGTCTGCAGACCCGATGCCCCCACAGACCTCTGTCTGCAGAACCGATGCCCTGACAGACCTCTCTCTGCAGACATGATGCCCCACAGACCCTCTGCCTCCAGACAAGATGCCCCCAGCAGACATCTGTCTGCAGACCTGATTCCCCCACAGATCTCTATCTGCAGACTGATGACCGCACAGACCTCTCTGCAGACCTGATGCCACACAGACTCTGTCTGTTTACCTGATGCCCCCCCAGACTCTGTCTGCAGACCAAGCCCCCGCAGACCTCTTTCTCCATACTCAATGTCCCCACAGATCTCAGTCTGCAGACCCGATGCCCCCCAGACCTCTGTCTGCTGTCCCGATGCTCCCACAGACTTCCTTATGCAGATCTGATGCCCCCAGGAGACCTCTGTCTGCAGACCCAATGCTTCCACAGTTCTCCGTCTGCAGACCAGATGCTTCCACAGGCCTCAGTCTGCAGGCTCGATGACCCACAGACCTTTGTCTGCGCCCGATGCCCCCACAGACTTCCTTATGCAGATCCATGCCCCCAGGAGACCTCTGTGTGCAGACCCGATGCCCCCACAGACCTCTGTCTGCAGGCCCGATGCTCCCACGACCTCTGTCTGCAGACCCGATGCTTCCACAGTCCTCAGTCTGCAGAACCGATGCACCCACAGACCTCTGCCTACAGACCCAAAGCCTCCCCGCAGACCTTGTTTTGCAGACCCGATGCCTTCCAGAACACGATCTGCAGAACAGATGCCCCGCAGACCTCTGTCTGCAGACCCGCCCCCAGAGACCTCTCTCTCCGCAGACCTGATGCCAAAAGCGGTCGTCTGTCTGCAGACCCGATGCCCCCCAGAGTCCTCTGTCTGTAGACCCGATGCCCCCACAGACCTCTGTCTGCAGACCCGATGCTCCCACAGACCTCTGTCTGCAGACCAGATGCCCCCACAGACCTCTGTCTGCCGATCCCATGCGCCCACAAACCTCTGTCTGCATTCCCGATGCCTCCCTGCAGACCACAGTCTACAAACCCGATGTCCTTTCAGACTCTGTCTTCAGACCAGATGCCCCCGCCAACTTCTCTGTACAGACACGATGCCCCCACAGACCTCTGTCTGCAGACCTGATTCCCACCCAGATTCTGTCTGCAGACCACGCCCCCGCAGTCCCTCTGTCTCCATACTCAATGTCCCCACAGATCTCAGTCTCGCAGACCCAATGCCCCCACAGACCTCTGTCTGCTGTCCCGATGCCACCACAGACTTCCTTATGCAGATCCGATGCCCCCAGGAAACCTCTGTCTGCAGACCCGATGCCCCCCCTCCCACAGACCTCTGTCTGCAGAACCGATGCTCCCACAGACCACTGTCTGCAGACCCGATGCTTCCACAGTCCTCAGTCTGCAGACCCGATGCCAACACAGACCTTTGTCTGCTGTCCCGATGCCCCCAGCGATCGTCGCCTTCTGCAGAGACCTGATGCCCCAAAGACCTCTGTCTGCAGACCCGATGCCCCCCACAGACCACTGTCTGCAGACCCGATGCCCCAACAGACCTCTGTCTGCACTACCCGATGCCCCCACAAACCTCTGTCTAGAGACACGATGCTCCTCACAGACCTCTGTCTGCAGAACTGAAGCCCCCACAGACCCTCTGCCTGCATACACGATGCCCCCAGCGGACATCTGTCTGCAGACCTGATGCCCCCACGCCTCTATCCTGCAGATTGATGACCCCCACAGACCTTTCTGCAGACCTAATGCCACACAGACCCTGTCTGTTGACCAGATGCACCCAGAGACCTCTCTCTGCAGACCCGATGCCCCCAGAGACCTCTGTCTGTAGACCCGATTTCCCCAGAGACCTCTGTCTGCAGACCTGAAGCCCCCACAGACCTGTCACCGCAGAACCGATGCTTCCACAGACCTCTTTCTGCAGACCCGATGCGCCCAGGAGACCTGTGTCTGCAGACCTGATGCCCCCACAGACCTCTGTTTGCAGACCTATGCCCCCAGAGGACCTCTGTCTGCAGACCGGATTCCCCCAAAGACCTCTGTTGGCAGAACTGATGCCCCAACAGACCTCAGTCTGTAAACCCCGATGCCACCAAAGACCTCTGTCTGCAGACGCGATGCCCCCACCGGACCTCGGTTCGCAGACCCGATGCCCACACAGACCTCTGTCTGCAGACCAGATGACCCCGCAGACCTCTGTCTACAGACCCGATGCACCCATAGACCTCTGTCTGCAGACCTGATGCCAAAAGCAGTCGTCTGTCTGCAGACCCGATGCCCCCACAGACCTCTGGCTGCACACCCGATGCCCCCCTGCAGACTTCTGCCATTAGACCCGATGCCCTCGCAGACTTTTTCTGTAGACCAGATGCCCACGCAGACCTCTGTCATCAGACCCGAAGCCCTCGCAGACCCTGTCTGCAGACCAGATGCCCTCGCAGACCTCTGTCTAGAGACCCGATGCCCCCTTAGACCTCTGTATGCGGACCTGATGCCCACACAGACCTCTGTCTGCAGACCCGATGCCCCAAAGACCTCTCACTGCAGACCCGATGCCCCCAAGGGACTTCTGTCTGCAGAACCGATGACCCCACAGACCTCTGTCTGCAGACCCGATGCCCTACGGACCTCTATCTGAAGACCCGATTCCCCCACAGACCTCTGTCTGCAGACATGATGCCCCGTCAGACCTCTTTCTACAGACCTGATGCCGCCAGCAGACCTCTGTCTGCAGACCTTATGACTCCACAGATCTCTGTCTGCAGACCCGATGCCCTCAGAGACCTCTGTCTGGAGAACCGATTCCCCCAGAGACCTCTGTCTGCAGACCTGATGCCCCCACAGACCTCTGTCTGCAGAAACGATGCCCTCACAGACCTCTGTCTGCAGACACGATGACACAAGCAGACCTCTGTCTGCAGAACCGATGCCCTGACAGACCTCTCTCTGCAGACATGATGCCCCACAGACCCTCTGCCTGCAGACAAGATGCCTTCAGCGGACATCTGTCTGCAGACCTGATTCCCCCACAGACCTCTATCTGCAGACTGATGACCCCACAGACCTCTCTGCAGACCTGATGCCACACAGACTCTGTCTGTTTACCTGATGCCCCCCGAGACTCTGCCTGCAGACCATGCCCCTGCAGACCTCTGTCTCCATACTCAATGTCCCCACAGATCTTAGTCTGCAGACCCGATGCCCCCACAGACCTCTGTCTGCTGTCCCGATGCTCACACAGACTTCCTTATGCAGATCTGATGCCCCCAGGAGACCTCTGTCTGCAGACCCGATGCTTCCTCAGTCCTCAATCTGCAGACCCGATGCTTCCACAGGCCTCAGTCTGCAGGCTCGATGCCCCACAGACCTTTGTCTGCTGTCCCGATGGCCCCACAGACTTCCTTATGCAGATCCGATGCCCCCAGGAGACCTCTGTGTGCAGACCCGATGCCCCCACAGACCTCTGTCTGCAGACCCGATGCTCCCACAGACCTCAGTCTGCAGACCCGATGCTTCCACAGTCCTCAGTCTGCAGAACGGATGCACCCACAGACCTCTGTCTACAGACCCAAAGCCTCCCTCGCAGACCATGTTTTGCAGAACCGATGCCTTCCAGACACGATCTGCAGACCAGATGCCCCCGCAGACCTCTGTCTGCAGACCCGATGCCCCCAGAGACCTCTCTCTGCAGACCTGATGCCAAAAGCGGTCGTCCGTCTGCAGACCCCATGCACCGACAGACCTCTGTCTGCACACCCGATGCCTCAGCGAATGTGCTTCTGCAGACGCGATGACCCCACAGACCTCTATCTGAAGACCCGATTCCCCCACAGACCTCTGTCTGCAGACCCGATGCCCCCACCGGACCTCGGTCCACAGACCCGATGCCCACAGAGACCTCTGTCTGCAGACCAGATGACCCCGCAGACCTCTGTCTACAGACCCGATGCACCCATAGACCTCTGTCTGCAGACCTGATGCCAAAAGCAGTCGTCTGTCTGCAGACCCGATGCCCCCACAGACCTCTGGCTGCACACCCGATGCCCCCAGCGAACCTCCTTCTGCAGACCCGATGCCCCCAAAGGCCTCTGTCTGCAGACACGAAGCCCCCCTGCAGACTTCTGCCATCAGACCCGATGCCCTCGCAGACTTTTTCTGTAGACCAGATGCCCACACAGACCTCTGTCATCAGACCCGAAGCCCTCGCAGACTCTGTCTGCAGACCAGATGCCCTCGTAGACCTCTGTCTAGAGACCCGATGCCCCCTTAGACCTCTGTCTGCGGACCTGATGCCCACACAGACCTCTGTCTGCAGACCCGATGCCCCCAAGGGACTTCTGTCTGCAGAACCGATGACCCCACAGACCTCTGTCTGCAGTCCCGATGCGCCACGGACCTCTATCTGAAGACCCGATTCCCCCACAGACCTCTGTCTGCAGATATGATGCCCCGTCAGACCTCTTTCTACAGACCTGATGCCGCCAGCGGACCTCTGTCTGCAGACCTTATGACTCCACAGATCTCTGTCTGCAGACCCGATGCCCCCAGAGACCTCTGTCTTGAGACCCGATTCCCCCAGAGACCTCTGTCTGCAGACCCGATGCCCCCACAGACCTCTGTCTGAAGAAACGATGCCCTCACAGACCTCTGTCTGCAGACACGATGACACAAGCAGACCTCTGTCTGCAGAACCGATGCCCTGACAGACCTCTCTCTGTAGACATGATGCCCCACAGACCCTCTGCCTGCAGACAAGATGCCCCCAGCGGACATCTGTCTGCAGACCTGATTCCCCCACAGATCTCTATCTGCAGACTGATGACCCCACAGACCTCTCTGCAGACCTGATGCCACACAGACTCTGTCTGTTTACCTGATGCCCCCCCAGACTCTGTCTGCAGACCATGCCGCGCAGACCTCTGTCTCCATACTCAATGTCCCCACAGATCTTAGTCTGCAGACCCGATGCCCCCACAGACCTCTGTCTGCTGTCCCGATGCTCCCACAGACTTCCTTATGCAGATCTGATGCCCCCAGGGAGACCTCTGTCTGCAGACCCGATGCTTCCTCAGTCCTCAATCTGCAGAACCGATGCTTCCACAGGCCTCAGTCTGCAGGCTCGATGCCCCACAGACCTTTGTCTGCTGTCCCGATGCCCCCACAGACTTCCTTATGGAGATCCGATGCCCCCAGGAGACCTCTGTGTGCAGACCCGATGGCCCCACAGATCTCTGTCTGCAGACCCGATGCTCCCACAGACCTCAGTCTGCAGACCTGATGCTTCCACAGTCCTCAGTCTGCAGAAGCGATGCACCCACAGACCTCTGTCTACAGACCCAAAGCCTCCCCCGCAGACCTTGTTTTGCAGACCCGATGCCTTCCAGACACGATCTGCAGAGCAGATGCCCCCGCAGACCTCTTGTCTGCAGACCCGATGCCCCCAGAGACCTCTCTCTGCAGACCTGATGCCAAAGCGGTCGTCTGTCTGCAGACCCCATGCCCCCACAGACCTCTGTCTGCAGACCCGATGCCCCACGGACCTCTATCTGAAGACCCGATTCCCCCACAGTCCTCTGTCTGCCGATCCCATGCCCCCACAAACCTCTGTCTGCAGACCCGATGCTCCCAGCGGACCTCTGTCTGCATACCCGATGCCTCCCCGCAGACCTCTGTCCACAGACCCGATGCCCTCTCAGACTCTGTCTTCAGACCAGATGCCCCCGCAGACTTCTGTGTACAGACCCGATGCCCCCATAGACCTCTGTCTGCACACCTGATGCCAAGAGCGGTCATCTGTTTGCAGACGCGCTGCCCCCAGCGGACCGCCGGTTGCACACCCGATGCTCCCATAGACCTCTATCTGCAGACCTGATGCCCCCACAAACCTCTGTCTGCAGACACGATGCCCTCATAGACCTCTGTCTGCAGACCAGATGGCCCCAGAGTCCTCTGTCTGTAGACCTGATGCCCCCACACACCTCTGTCTGCAGAAACGATGCCCCCAGAGACCTCTGTCTGCAGACCTGATGCCCCCAGAAGACCTCTGTCTGCAGACACGATTTCCCCATTAACCTCTGTCTGCACAACTGATGCCTCCACAGACCTTTGTCTGCAGAACCGATGACCCAACCAGACCTCTGTCTACAGACCCGATGAACTCATAGACGTCTGTCTGCAGACCCGATGCCCCCACAGACCTCTGTCTGCAGACACGATGCCCTCACAGACCTCTGTCTGCAGAACCGATGACCCAACCAGACCTCTGTCTGCAGAACCGATGCCCCCACAGACCTCTCTCTGCAGACATGATGCCCCACAGACCCTCTGCCTGCATACACGATTCCCCCAGCGGACATCTGTCTGCAAGACCTGATGCCCCCACAGACCTCTTTCTGCAGACTGATGACCCCACAGACCTCTGCAGACCTGATGTCACAAAGACCCTGTCTGTTGACCGGATGCCCCCACAGACCTCTGTCTGCACACCCGATGACAGCACAGAGCTCTGTCTGCAGACCCGATGGCCCCACAGAACTTTGTCTGCTGTCCCAATGCCCCCAGAGACTTCCTTATGCAGATCCGATGCCCCCAGGAAGACCTCTGTCTGCAGACCCGATGCCCCCACAGACCTCTGTCTGCAGACCCGATGCTCCCACAGACCTCAGTCTGCAGACCCGATGCTTCCACGGTCCTCAGTCTGCAGACTCGATGCACCCACAGACCTCTATCTACAGACCAAAGCCTTTCCCGCAGACCTTGATTTGCAGACCAGATGCCTTCCAGACACGATCTGCAGACCAAATGCCCATGCAGACCTCTGTCTGCAGACCCGATGCCCGAAGAGACATCTCTCTGCAGACCTGATGCCAAAAGCGGTCGTCTGTCTGCAGACCCGCTGCCCCCACAGACCTCTGTCTGCACACCCGATGCCCCCAGCGAACCTCCCTCTGCAGACCCGATGCCCGCACAGACCTCTGTCTGTAGACCCGATGTACCAATGACCTCTGTCTGCAGACACGATGCCCCCATAGACCTCTGCCTGCAGAAGCGATGCCCCCACAGACGTCTGTCTGCAGATCCGATGCCGCCACGGACCTATGTCCGTAGACACGATGCCCCCACAGACTTCTGTCTGGAGACCTAATGCCCCACCAGACTCTGTCTGCAGACCATGCCCACAAAGACCTCTGTCTCCATACTCAATGTCGCCACAGATCTTAGTCTGCAGACCCGATGCCCCCACAGACCTATGTCTGCTGTCCCGATGCCCCCACAGATTTCCTTATGCAGATCCGATTCCCCCAGGAAACCTCTGTCTGCAGACCCGATGCCCCCACAGACCTCTGTCTGCAGACCCGATCTCCCACAGACCACTGTCTGTAGACCCGATGCTTCCACAGTCCTCTGTCTGCAGACCCGATGCCCCCCACAGACCTTTTGTCTGCTGTCCTGATGCACCCAGTGAACATCCTTCTGCAGACCCGATGCCCCAACAGACCTCTGTCTGCAGACCCGATGTCCCCACAGACCTCTGTCTGCAGACAAGATTTCCCCATTAACCTCTGTCTGCACAACCGATGCCTCCACAGACTTTTGTCTGCAGATCCGAATGCCCCAACCAACCTCTGTCCGCAGACCACTGATGCCCCCACCGAACCTCTGTCTGCAGATCGGATGCCCCCCACAGACATCTGTCTACAGACCCGAAGCCCCCGGAAAACCTCGTTTTGCAGACCCGATGCTTCGCAGACTCTGTCTGCAGATCAGATGCCCCCGCAAACCTCTGTCTACAGACCCGATGCACTCATAGACCTCTGTCTTCAGACCAGATGCCCCCCCCAGACCTCTCTCTGCAGACACGATGCCCCACAGACCCTCTGCCTGCAGACACGATGCCCGCAGCGGACATCTGTCTACAGACCTGATGCCCCCACAGAACTCTTTCTGCAACTGATGACGGCACAGACCTCTCTGCAGACCTAATGAAACAAAGACCATGTCTGTTGACCGGATGCCCACACAGACCTCTGTCTGCAGACCCCGATCACCACAGACATTGTCTGCAGACCGTCGATGCCCCCACGGACCTCTGTCTGCAGATGCGATGCCCCCAGAGACCTCTGTCTGTAGATCCGACACACCCACAGACTTCCTTATGCAGATCAGATGCCTCCAGAGACCTCTGTCTGCAGACCCCGATGCCCCCACAGACCTCTGTCTGCAGACCCGTTGCTCCCACAGAACTCAGTCTGCAGACCCGATGCTTCCACAGTCCTGAGTCTGCAGATCCGATGCACCCACAGACCTCTGTCTACAGACCCAAAGCCTCCCCTGCAGACCTTGTTTTGCAGACCCGATGCCATCCAGACAAGATCTGCAGACCAGAAGCCCCCCACAGACCTCTGTCTGCAGACACGATATCCCCAGAGACATCTCTTGCAGACCTGATGCTCCAAAAGCGGTCATCTGTCTGCAGAACCGATGCCCCCCACAGACCTCTGTTGGCAGAACGGCTGCCCCAACAGACCTCAGTCTGCGAACCCATGCCACCAAAGACCTCTGTCTGCAGACCCGATGCCCCCACCGGAACACGGTCCGCAGACCCGATGCCCACACAGACTTCTGCGTGCGCAGACCCGATGCGCCCACAGACCTCGGTCTGCAGACCCGATGCCCCGACAGACCTCTGTTTACAGACTCGAAGGCCCCCCCACAAACCTCGTTTTGCTGACCCGATGCCTTCGCAGACTCTGTCTGCAGACCAGATGTCCCCACAGACCTCTCTCTGCAGAACCGATGCCTCCACAGACCTCATTGTGCAGACCCGATGCGCCCAGAGACCCTGTGTCTGCAGAACCTATGCCCCCACACACCTCTGTCTGCAGACGCGATGCCCCCAGAGACCTCTGTCTGTAGACCCGATGCCCCCAGAGGACCTCTGTCTGCAGAGCCCGATGTCCCCACAGAACTCTGTCTGCAGACACGATTTCCACATTAACCTCTGTCTGCACAACCGATGCCTCCACAGACCTTTGTCTGCAGATCCGATGCCCCAACCAACCTCTGTCCAGACCCGATGCCCCCACCGAACCCTCTGTCTGCAGATCCAATGCCCACACAGACATCTGTCTACAGACCCGAAGCCCCCCCGAATACCTCATTTTGCAGACCCAATGCCTTCGCAGACTCTGTCTACAGACCAGATGCCCCCGCAGACCTCTGTCTGCAGAACCGATGACCCAAGCAGACCTCTGTCTGCAGAACCGATGCCTCCACAGACCTCTTGTCAGGGAGACCCAATGTGCCCAGAGGCCTGTGTCTGCAGACCCTATGCCCCCACACACCTCTGTCTGCAGACCCAATGCCCCCAGAGACAACTGTCTGCAGACCCGATGCCCCCCAGAGGACCTCTGTCTGCAGACCCGATGTCCCCACAGACCTCTGTGTGCTGGACACGATATCCCCATTAACCACTTTCTGCACAACCGATGCCTCCACAGACCTTTGTCTGCAGATCCGATGCCCTACCAACCTCTGTCTGCAGACCCGATGCTCCCACCCGAACCTCTGTCTGCAGATCCGATGCCCACACAGACATCTGTCTACAGACCCGAAGTCCCCCCGAAAACCTCGTTTTGCAGAACCAATGCCTTCACAGACTCTGTCTGCAGACCAGATGCCCCCGCAGACCTCTGTCTACTAACCCGATGCACTCATAGACCTCTGTCTGCAGACCCGATGCCCCCACAGACCTCTGTCTGCAGACATGATGCCCTCACAGACCTCTGTCTGCAGAACCGATGACCCAGCCGACCTCTGTCTGCAGAACCGATGCCCCCACAGACCTCTCTCTGCAGACACAATGGACCACAGACCCTCTGCCTGCAGACACGATGCCCCCAGCGGACATCTGTCTGCAGACCCTGACTGCCCCCACAGAACTCTTTCTGCAGACTGATGACCCCACAGACCTCTCTAAAGACCTGATGCCACAAAGACCCTGTCTGTTGAACGGATGCCCCACAGCCCTCTGTCTGTAGACCCGATGCTGCAAAACAGATATTGTCTGCAGACCCGATGCCCCCACGGACCTCTGTCTGCAGAACCGATGCCCCCACAGACCTCTGTCTTCAGACGCGATGCCCCCAGAGATTTCTGTCTGCAGATTCGACAGCCCCACACACCTCTGTCTGCAGACCCGATGCCCCAGAGAGACCTCTCTGTGCAGATCTGATGGCCCCAGAGTACCTCAGTCTGGAAGACCCGATGTCCCAATGACCTCTGTCTGCAGACACGTTGCCCCACCATAAACCTCTGTCTGCAGAAACGATGCCCACAAAGATGTCTGTCTGCAGATCCGATGCCTCCACAGACCTATGTCCACAGACCCAATGCCCCCACCGGACCTCTGTCTGCAGACCTGATGCTCGCCACCGGACCTCTGTCTGCAGACCCGATGACCCCACAGACCTCTCTTGGCTGAACCGATGCTCCCACAGACGTCTTTCTGGAAACCTGATGCCCCCCAGACTCTGTCTGCAGACCATGCCCCCGCAGACCTCTGTCTCCATACACAATGTCCCCACAGATCTCAGTCTGCAGACCCGATGCCCCCACAGACCTCTGTCTGCTGTCCCGATGCCCCCACAGACTTCCTTATGCAGATCCGATGCACCCAGGAGACCTCTGTCTGCAGACCCGATACCCCCCACAGACCTCTGTCTGCAGACCCGATGCTCCCACAGACCTCAGTCTGCAGACACGATGCACCCCCAGACCTCTGTCTACAGACTCAAAGCCTCCCCGCAGACCTTGTTTTGCAGACCCGATACCTTCCAGACACGATCTGCAGACCAGATGCCACCTCAGACCTCTGTCTGCATACCCGATGCCCCCAGAGACCTCTCTCTGCAGACCTGATGCCAAAAGATGTCGTCTGCCTGCAGACCCGATGCCCCCACAGACCTCTGTCTGCACACCCGATGCCCCAGCAAACGTGCTTCTGCAGACCCGATGCAACAACAGACCTCTGTCTGCAGACCTGATGCCCCCACAGACCTCTGTCTGCCGATCCCATGCCCCCCACAAACCTCAGTCTGCATACCCGAATGCCTCCCCGCAGACCTCTGTCTACAGACCCGATGCCTTCTCAGACTCTGTCTTCAGAACAGATGCCCCCGCATACTTCCTTTGTACAAACCCGATGCCACCATAGACCTCTGTCTTCAGACCTGATTCCAAGAGCGGTCATCTGTCTGCAGACCCGATGCCACCACATACCTCTGTCTGCAGACCTGCTGCCTTCAGCGGACCGCCGGCTGCACACCCGATGCTCCCACAGACCTCTGTCTGCAGACACGATGCCCCCACAAACCTCTGTCTGAGGACAGGATGCCCTCACAGACCTCTGTCTGCAGACCTGATGACCCAAGTAGACTTCTGTCTACAGAACCGAAGCCCCCACAGACCTCTCTCTGCAGACACGATGCCCCACAGACCCTCTGCCTGCAGACACGATGCCCCCAGCAAACATCTGTCTGCAGACCTAATGCCCCCACAGACCTCTATCTGCAGACTGATGACCCCACAGACCTCTCTGCAGATCTGATGCCAAACAGACCCTGTCTGTTTTCCGGATGCCCCCACAGACCTCCGTCTGCAGAGTCGATGCCCCCAGAGACCTCTGTCTGTAGACCCGATTCCCCAAGACACCTCTGTCTGCAGACTCGAAGCCTCCACAGACCTCTCACTGCAGAACCGATACCTCCACAGACCTCTTTCTGCAAACCCGATGCGCCAGAGACATTTGTCTGCAGACCCGATGCCCCCAGAGACCTCTGTCTGCAGACCCGATGCCCCCAGAGACCTCCGCCTGCAGACCGGATGCCCCCAGAGGACCTCTGTCAGCAGACCCAATGTCCCCACAGACCTCTGTCTGCAGACCCAATGCCCCCACCGGACCACGGTCCGCAGACCTGATGCCCAGACAAGACCTCTGCGTGCAGACCCGATGCGCCAGCGAGACCTCAGTCTGTGGACCCGATGCCCCCACAGACCTCTGTCTGCACACCTGATGCCCCAGCGAACGTGCTTCTGCAGACCCGATGCGCCAACAGACCTCTGTCTGCAGACCCGATGCCCCCACAGACCTCTGTCTGCCGATCCCATGCCCCCACAAACCTCTGTCTGCATACCCGATGCCTCCCCGCAGACCTCTGTCTACAGACCCGATGCTTTCCAGAATCTGTCTTCAGACCAGATGCCCCCAGACTTCTGTGTACAGACCCGATGCCCACATAGACCTCTGTCTGCAGACCTGATGCCAAGAGCGGTCATCTGTCTGCAGACCCGATGCCACCACATACCTCTGTCTGCAGACCCGAGCCCCAGCGGACCGCCGGCTGCACACCCGATGCTCCCCACAGACCTCTGTCTGCAGACATGATGTCCCCACAAACATCTGTCTGCAGACACGATGCCCTCACAGACCTCTGTCTGCAGACCTGATGACCAAGCATACCTCTGTCTACAGAACCGAAGACCCCACAGACCTCTCTCTGCAGACACGATGCCCCACAGACCCCTCTGCCTGCAGACACGATGCCCCAGCGGGACATCTGTCTGCAGACCTGATGCCCCCCACAAGACCTCTATCTGCAGACTGATGACCCCACAGACCTCTCTGCAGATCTGATGCCAAAAAGACCCTGTCTGTTTTCCAGATGCCCCCACAGACCTCTGTCTGCAGACCCGATGCCCCCAGAGACCTCTGTCTGTAGACCCGATTCCCCAAGAGACCTCTGTCTGCAGACTCAAAGCCTCCACAGACCTCTCACTGCAGAACCGATGCCCCCTACAGACCTCTGTTGGCAGAACCGATGCCCCAACTGTCCTCAGTCTGCAAATCCAATGCCACCAAAGACCTCTGTCTGCAGACCCGATGCCCCCACCGGACCACAGTCCATAGACCCAATGCCCACACAGACTTCTGCGTGCAGACCCGATGCACCCAAAGACCTCAGTCTGCAGAACCGATGCCTCCACAGACCTCTGTTTACAGACCCGAAGCCTTCCCCCGCAAACCTCCTTTTGCAGACCGATGTCTTCGCAGACTCTGTCTGCAGACCAGATGCCCCCACAGACCTCTCTCTAGCAGAACTGATGCCTCCACAGACCTCATTGTGCAGACCCGATGTGCCCAGAGGCCTGTGTCTGCAGACCCTATGCCCCGACAGACCTCTGTCTTCAGACCCGATGCCCCCAGAGACAACTGTCCACAGACCCGATGCCCCAGAGAACCTCTGTCTGCAGACCCGATGCCCCCAGAGACAACTGTCTGCAGATCCGATGCCCCAAACAATCTCTGTCCGCAGACCCGATGCCCCCCACCGAACCTCTTTTCTGCAGATCCGATGCCCACACAGACATCTGTCTACAGACCCGAAGTCCCCCCACCACGAAAACCTCGTTTTGCAGACCAGATGCCTTCGCAGACTCTGTCTGCAGACCAGATGCCCCCGCAGACCTCTGTCTACAGACCCGATGCACTCATAGACCTCTGTCTGCAGACCCGATGCCCCCACAGACCTCTGTCTGCAGACACGATCCCCTCACAAACCTCTGTCTGCAGAACCGATGACCCCAAGCATACCTCTGTCTGCAGAACCGCGGCCCCTGACAACCTCTCTCTGCAGACACAATGCCCCGCAGACCCTCTTCCTGCAGACACGATACCCCCAGCGTGACATCTCTCGCAGACCTGATGCCCCCACGACCTCTTTTCTGCAGACTGAGTGACCCCACGGACCTCTCGGGCTGCAGACCTGATGCCACAAAGACCCTGTCTGTTGACCGGATGCCCCTTGCAGACCTCTGTCTGCAGACTCGATGCCCCCACAGACCTCTGTCTTCAGACGCGATACCCCCAGAGACTTCTGTCTGCAGATTCGCAGCCCCCACACACCTCTGTCTGCAGACCCGATGCCCCATAGACCTCTCTCTGCAGATCCGACGCCCCCGAGGGACCTCTGTCCTGCAGACACGATGTCCCAATGACCTCTGTCTGCAGAAACGATGTCCCCATAAACCTCTGTCTGCAGAACCGATGCCCCACAGGACGTCTGTCTGCAGATCCGATGCCACCACAGACCTATGTCGGCAGACCCGATGCCCCCACCGTACCTCTGTCCCCTGCAGACCTGATGCTGCCTTAACGGACCTCTGTCTGCAGAACCCGATGACCCCGGAAGCAGACCTCTGTTGGCTGAACAGATGCCCCCACAGACCTCTGTCTGGTAACCTGATGCCCCCCAGACTATGTCTGCAGACCATGCCCCCGCAGACCTCTGCTCTCCATACTCAATGTCCCCACAGATTTCAGTCTGCAGACCCGATGCCCCCCACAGACCTTTGTCTGCTGTCCCGATGCCCCCACAGACTTTCTTATGCCAGATCCGATGCAACCAGGAGACCTCTCTCTGCAGACCCGATGCCCCCAACAAACCTCTGTCTGCAGTCCCGATGCTCCCACAGACCTCAGTTTGCAGACCCGATGCTTCCCACAGTCCACTCAGTCTGCAGACCCAATGCACCCCCAGACCTCTGTCTTCAGACTCAAAGCCTCCCCGCAGACCTTGTTTTGCAGACCCGATGCCTTCCAGACCGATCTGCAGACCAGATGTCTCCCCCATAGACTTGTGTCTGCAGACCCGATGCCCCCAGAGACCTCTCTCTGCAGACCTGATGCCAAAAGCGGTCGTCTGTCAGCAGAACCAGTTGCCCCCCACAGACCTCTGTCTGCCGATCCCATGCCCCCACAAACTTCTGTCTGCATGGACCCGATGCCTCCCCCAGACCTCTGTCTACAGACCCAAAGCCTTCTCAGACTCTGTCTTCGGAGAACAGATGCCCCCGCAGACTTCTGTGCTACAGACCCGATGCCCCCATAGACCTGTGTCTGCAGACACAGTCTGATGCCAAGAGCGGTCATCTGTCCTGCAGAGACCCATGCCACCACATACCTCTGTCTGCAGACCCGATGCCCCCCAGTGGACAGCCGGCTGCACACCGATGCTCCCACAGACCTCTGTCTGCAGACACAATGTCCCCACAAAGTCATCTGTCTGCAGACACGATGCCCTCTCCACAGACCTCTGTCTGCAGACCTGATGACCCAAGCATACCTCTGTCTACAGAACCGAAGACCCCACAGACCTCTCTCTGCAGACACGATGCCACCACATACCTCTGTCTGCAGACCCGCTGCCCCCAGTGAATCGCCGGCTGCACACCCGATGCTCCCACAGACCTCTGTCTGCAGACACGATGCCCCCACAAACCTCAGTCTGCAGACACGAGTGCCCCTCACAGACCTCTGTCTTGCAGACCTGCCGACCCAAGCAGACCTCTGTCTACAGAACCGAAGGCCCCACAGGACCTCTCTCTGCAGACAGATGCCCATCACAACACCCTCTGCCTGCAGACACGATGCCCCCAGCAGACATCTGTCTGCAGACCTGAATGCCCCCACAGACCTCTATCTACGAGTGATGACCACACAGACCTCTCTGCAGATCTGATGCCAAACAGACCCTGTCTGTTTTCCGGATGCCCCCACAGACCTCTGTCTGCAGACCCGATGCCCCCAGAGACCTCTGTCTGTAGACCCGATTCCCCCAGAGACCTCTGTCTGCAGACTCGAAGCCTCCACAGACCTCTCACTACAGAACCGATGCCTCCACAGACGTCTTTCTGCAGACCCAATGCGCCCAGAGACCTGTGTCTGCAGACCCGAAGCCCCCACAGACCTCTGTCTGCAGACCAGATGCCCCCAGAGACCTCTGTCTGCAGACCCGATGCGCCCAGAGGACCTCTGTCAGCAGACCCGATGTCCCCACAGACCTCTGTCTGCAGACACGATTCCCCCATTAACCTCTGTCTGCACAACCGATGCCCCCACAGACCTCTGTCTGCAGACCCAATGCCCCCACAGACCTCTGTTGACATAACCGATGCCCCAACAGACCTCAGTCTTCAAACCCGATGCCCACACAGACCTCTGTCTGTAGACCAGATGACCCCGCAGAAATCTGTCTAGAGACCCGATGCCCCCAAAGACCTCAGTCTGCAGACACGATGCCCCCCTGCAGACTTCTGTCTTCAGACCCGATGCCCGCGTGGACTCTTTCTGCAGACCAGATGCCCACGCAGACCTCTGTCATCAGACCCGAATCATTCGCAGACTCTGTCTGCAGAAGAGATGCCCTCCCAGACCTCTGTCTAGAGACCCGATGCCCGCTTAGACCTCTGATGTGGACCTGATGCCCCCACAGACCTCTGCAGACCCGATGCCCCCAAAGACCTCTCACTGCAGACCCGATGACAACAGGGTACTTCTGTCTGCACATCGTATGACCCCACAGACCTCTGTCTGCAGACCCAATGCCCCCATGGACCTCTATCTGAAGACCCGATTCCCCCACAGACCTCTGTCTGCAGACATGATGCCCCGTCAGACCTCTTTCTGCAGACCCGATGCTGCCAGCGGACCTCTGTCTGCAGACCTGATGCCTCATCAGACATCTGTCTGCAGACCCGATGCCCCCAAAGACCTCTGTCTGGAGACCCGATTCCCCCAGAGACCTCTGTCTGCAGACCTGATGCCCCCACAGACCTCTGTCTGCAGAAACGATGCCCTCACAGACATCTGTCTGCAGACCCGATGCCCCACAGACCCTCTGCCTGCAGACACGATGCCCCCAGGAGACATCTGTCTGCAGACCCGATGTCCCCACAGACCTCTGTCTGGAGACCCGATTCCCCCAGAGACCTCTGTCTGCAGACCCGATGCCCCCTAAGACCTCTGTCTGCAGACCCGATGCCCCCACAGACCTCTGTCTGCAGACACGATGCCCTCACAGACCTCTGTCTGCAGACCTGATGACCCAAGCAGACCTCTGTCTGCAGAACCGGTGTCCCCACAGACCTCTCTCTGCAGACACGATGCCCCACAGACCCTCTGCCTGCACACGATGCCCCCGAGCGGACATCTGTCTGCACCTGATCCTCCAAAAGACCTTAATCTGCAGACTGATGACCCCACAGACCTTCCGCAGACCTGATGCCCACACAGAGACCCTGTCTGCTGTTGACCGGATGCCCAAACAGACCTCTGTCTGCAGACCCGATGCCAGAACAGACCTCTGTCTGCAGACCCGATGCCCCCACAAACCTGTTTGCAGACGCACTGCCACCAGCGGACCTCTGTCTGCAGACCCGAAGCACTCACAGACCTCTGTCTGCAGACCGGATGCCCACAAGGACCTCTGTCTGTAGACCTGATACCTCCAGCGGACCTCTGTCATGCAGACCCGATGCACCCTCCACACACCTCTGTCTGCAGACCCTGAAGTGCCACCACAAACCAGTCTGCAGACCCGATGCCCCCATGCAGACTTCTGTAATCAGACCCCATGACCTCGCAGACTCCCGGCCGGCAGACTAGATGCCCACGCAGACCTCAGTCATCAGTCCCGGGCTGCCCTGAGACTCTCTGTCTGCAGACCAGATGCCCTCGCAGACCTCTGTCTAGAGACCCGATTCACACTTAGACCTCTGTCTGCAGAACTGATGCCCCCACAGACCTCTGTCTGCAGATCCCATGCCCCGACAGACTTCTGTCTGTCCAAAGACCCGATGCCCCCAGCGCGGACCTCGGTCTACGCATACCCGATGCTCTCCCCGCAGACCTCTGTCTACAGACCCAATGACCTGGCAGATTCTGTCTGCAGACCAGATGCCCACACAGGCCTCTGTCTACAGACCCGATGCGCTCCATAGACCTCTGTCTGCAGACATGATGCCAACAGTGTTGTCTGTCTGCAGACCCTATGCTACCACATACCTCTGTCTGCAGACCTGCTGCCGGGCCAGCGACCACCGTCTGCAGACCCGATTTCCCCACAGACCTCTGTCTGCAGACCCGTTGCCCCCTAAGACCTCTGTCTGCAGACACGGTGCCCTCAGAGAACTCTGTCTGCAGACCGGATGACCCAAGCAGACCTCAGTCTACAGAACCCAGGCCCCCACAGACCTCTCTCTGCAGACACGATGCACTACAGACCCTCTCCCTGCAGACCCGATGCCCCAACAGAAACCTCTCTCTGCAGAACCGATGCCCCCACAGAACTCTGTCTGCATATCCAATGCCCCGACAGGGCCTCTCTCTGCAGATCCGACGCCCCCACAGACCTCTGTCTGCAGACCCGATACCCCAGACAACTCAGTCTGCAGAACCGATGCTCCCCGCAGATACGTCTGTCTGCATTTCCGGATGACGCCACCGACATCTGTCCTGAACCCGATGCCCCAACCGGACCTCTGTCCGCAGACCCGATGCCCCCACAGACCTCTGTCTCGGAGACCTAATGCCCCCCCAGACTCTGTCCTGAAGACCATGCCACGGCAGACCTCTCGTCTCCAGACTCAATGCCCCCACACATTTCAGTCTGCAGACCTGATGACCTCACAGAATCTCTGTCCGCTGCCCCGATGCCATCACAGACTTCCTTATGCAGATCCGATTCCCCCGAGGAGACCTCTGTCTGCAGAACCGATGCAACCACAGACCTCTGTCTGCAGCCATGATGCTCCCACAGACCTCTGTCTGCAGACCCGATGCTCCCCACTGGACCTCGGTCCGCCCGCTATGCCCACAGAGACCTCTCGTGCAGACCCGATGCGCCCCATACCTCAGTCTGCAGACCCGGGTGCCCCCACAGACCTCTGTCTACACACACGAAAGCCCCCCCCCCCCCGCAAACCTCGTTTTGCAGACCCAGATGCCTTCCGCAAACTCTGTCTGCAGACCAGATGCCCCCGCAGACCTCTGTCTACAGACCCGATGCTCCCATAGACCTCTGTCTGCAGACCTGATGCCAAGAACGTCATCTGTCTGCAGACCCCATGCCCCCACAGACCTCTGTCTGCCAGACGCGATGCCCCCACGCCCTGTCTGCAGATCTCATGCCCCCACAGACCTCTGTCTCTGCAGGACCTGATGCCCCCAGCGGACCTCAGTCTGGGAGACACGATGCCTCCACACCTCTTTGTCCTGCGGACCCAATGCCCCCCACCATACCTCGGTCCGCAGATGCGATGTCCCACACGACCTCTGCGTGCAGACCCGATGCGCCCACAGAAGTCAGTCTGAAGACCCGATGCCCCCACAGACCTCTGTCTGCAGATCCCATGCCCCCACAGACCTCTGTCTGCAGGCCTGATGTCCACAGCGGACCTCTGTCTGGAGACATGATGCACTCCACACACCTATGTCTGCAGACCCGATGCCACCCACAAACCTGAGTCTGCAGACCCGATGCCCCCACAGAACTTTGTGTACAGACCCGATGCCCCCATTGACCTCTGTCTGCAGACCTGATGCCAACAGCGGTCGTCTGTCTGCAGACCCGATGCCACCACATACCTCTGTCTGCAGACCCGCTGCCCCCAGCCAGGACCACCGTCTGCACACCCGATGCCCCCAGGGCACCTCTGTCTGCAGACCCGATTCCCCACAAACCTCTGTCTGGAGACAGCGATGCCCTCACAGACCTCTGTCTGCAGACCTGATGACACAAGCAGACCTCTGTCTGCAGAACCCGTGCCCCCACAGACCTCTCTCTGAAGACATGATGCCCCACAGACCCTCTGCCTGTATATACGATGCCCCCAGCGTACATCTGTCTGCAGACCTGATGCCCACACAGACCTCAATCTGTAGACTGATGACATCCCACAGACCTCTCTGCAGACCTGATGCCACACAGACCCTGTCTGTTGACCGGATGTTCCCACATACCTCTGACTGCAGAACCGATGCCAGCACAGACCGCTGTCTGCAGACCTTCGGATGCCCCGAGCGGGACCTCTGTCTGACCACCCGATGCCTCCCCCGGCAGACCTCTGTCTACAGACCCAGATGTCCTCGCAGACTCGGTCCTGCAGACCCGATGCCCCCGCAGACCTCTGTGTACAGACCCCATGCCCACATGAGACCTCTGTCTGCCAGACCTGATGCCGAAGCGGTCGTCTGGTCTGCAGACCCGATGCCACCTCACATTCTTCTGTCTGCAGAACTGATGCCCCTAGCGAACCGGTGTCTGCACACCCCGATGCCCCCACAGACCTCTGTCTGCAGACACGGTGCCATCACAGACCTCTTTCTGCAGACCCGATGACCTGGGCAGAGCTCTGTCTGCAGAACCGATGCCCCCACAGACCTCTCTCTGCAAGACACGATGCCCTACAGACCCTCTGCCTGCAGACACGATGCTCCCCAGCGGACATCTCTCTGCAGACCTGATGCCCCCACAGACCTCTATCTGCAGACTGATGACCCCACAGACCTCTCTGCAGACCTGATGCCACAGACCCTGTCTGTTGACCAGTGCCCGGCCAGACCTCTGTCTGCAAACACGATGCCAGCACAGACCTCTTGTCTGCAGACCCACTGCCCCCAGCGGACCTCTATCTGAAGACCCAAAGCACCCACAGATCTCTGTCTGCAGACCGGATGCCCCCAAGGACCTCTGTCTGCAGACCCAAATGCCCCCTTGGACCTCTATCTGAAGACCCCGATTCCCCCACAGACCTCTGTCTGCAGACA
>CAWTZC010001953.1:0-13258 GCA_963919715.1 Microtus obscurus | reverse complement strand
TTTTTTTATTGTAAAAAAAAAAAGAAATTTCTGCCTCCCTCCCCGCCTCCCATTTCACCTCCCACTCCTCCCCCCCTCTCCTCCTCCCCTCCCCCCACTCCCCTCCCCCTCTCCCTCTCTAGCCTGAAGAGCAGTCAGGGTTCCCTGCCCCTGTGGAAAGTCCAAAGTCCTCCTCTCAATCCTGGTCTAGGAAGGTGTGAACATCCAAACTGGGTAGGCTCCCACAAAGCCAGAACATGGAAGCAGGATCAAAACCCGTGCCATGGTCCTTGGCTTCCCAGCAGCCCCCCAATTGCCCGCCAAATTTAGAGAGTCCGGTCTTATCCTATGCTTTTTCAGTCACAGTTCAGCTGGCCTTGGTGAGTCTTCCAAAGAATCAGCCTCCCACTGTCTCCACGGGTGGGGCGCACTCCCTTGTGGTCCTGACTTCTTTGCTTATATTTCCCTCCTGTTCCTCATTGGGAGCCCAGTCCAGTGCTCCAGTGTGGGTCTCTGTCTCCATCTCCATCCATCACTGGATGAAGTTTCAGTGGTGATATGCAAGATATTCATCAGTATGGCTATAGGGTAGGGTCATTTCAGGTTCCCTATCCTCAGCTGCCCCAGGAACTAACTGGGGACATCGCCCTGGGCACCTGGGAGCTCCTCTAGATCCAAGTCTCTTGCCAACCCTAAGATGGTTCCCTTAATTAAGATGTGTGCTTCTCTGCTCCCCTAACCAACATTCCTTTATCCCAATCATCCCGTTTCCCAAGATCCCCCCACCCTCCCCTTCTCACATTTCTCTCCCTTCTCCCCTTACCCCCTCCCACCACACCCCCAAGATCCCAACTATTTGCTCCGGCAATCTAGTCTCCATTCCCATAACCAGGAGGATAGCTTATATGTTTTTCTTTGGGTTCACCTTCTTATTTAGTTTCTTTAGGATATCATATTATAGACTCACTGACCTTTATTTATTTCTAGAAACCAATTTGAGTGAGCATATCCCCATGTTCATCCTTTTGGGTCTTGGGTTACCTCACTCAGGATAGTGTTTTCTATTTCCATCCATTTGCATGCAAAATTCGGAGTCATTGTTTTTTACCGCTTGAGTAGTATTCTAATGTATATATTCCACACTTTCTTCATCCATTCTTCCATTGAAGGGCATCTAGGTTGTTTCTGTGTTCTGCCTATTACAAATAATGCTGCTATGAACATAGTTGAACAAATGTCTTTGTCATATGATCGGGCATCTCGTGGGTATATTCCCAAGAGTGGCATTGCTGGGTCCATGGGTATGTTGATCCCAAATTTCCTGGAGAAACCGCCACACTGCTTTCCAAAGTGGTGCAACATGCTTGTATTCCCACCAGCAATGGATGAGGGCACTCCTTTTCTCCACAGCCTCTCTCCAGCAAAGGCTCTCATTGGTGTTATTGATTTTAGCTATTCTGGATAGGTGTAAGATGATATCTCAATGTTGTTTTTGATTTGTACTTCCCCTGACGCTAAGGAGGCTGGGAGCATGACTCAAGTGCCTTTTTTGGCCACTTGAACTTCTTCTGCTGAGAATTCTTCTTCAGCTCAGTACCCTGCTTTTAATTGGGTTAATTTTAGCATTTTAAAGTCTAGTTTCTTGAGTTCTTTATATATTTTGGAGATCAGACCTTTGTCTGTTGGGTGGGGTTGGTGAAGATCTTCTCCCAGTCAGTGGGTTCCTTTTTGTCTTAGTGACAGTGTCTTTTGCTTTACAGAAGCTTCTCAGTTTCAGTAGGTCCCATTTATTCAATGTTGCCCTTAATGACTGTGCTGCTGGGGTTATACAGAAGCGATCGCTGTGCCCATCTGTTGTAGGGTACTTCCCACTTTCTCTCTTCTATCAGGTTCAGTGTGTCTTAGATTGATATTGAGGTCTTTGATCCATTTGGACCTGAGTTTTGTGCATGGTGATAGGTATGGGTCTATTTTCATTCTTCTACAGGTTGACATCCAGTTGTGCCAGCACCATTTGATGAAGATGCTTTCTTTCTTCCATTGTATACTTTTTAGCACTCCTTGTTATCGAAAAATGAGGTGTTCATAGGTTTGTGGGTTAAGATCCTGGGGTCTTCTACATGATTCCCATTGGTCAACTTCTTCTATTTTTATGCCAATACCACACTGTTTTCATTACTGTAGCTCTGTAGTAAAGTTTAAAGTCAGGGATGGTAATGCCTCCAGAAGTACCTTTATTGTACAAGATTGTTTTGGCTATCCTGGGTTTTTTGTTCTTTTCCATATAAAGTTGATTATTGTCCTTTCAAGATCAGTGAAGAATTTTAATGGGATCTTGATGGGGATTGCATTGAATCTATAAATTGCCTTTGGTAGGGATTGCCATATTTTTGCTTGTGTTTATCCCCCCCAATCCACGAGCAAGGGAGATCCTTCCATTTTCTGGTATCCTCTTCAATTTCTTTTCTTCAATGCCTTAAAGTTCTTGGCTGGTAAATAGGTCGCTCACTTCTTTGGTTAGAGTTACCCCTTAGATATTTTATGTTGTTTGTGGCTATCATGAAAGGTGATGCTTCTCTGATTTCCTTCTGCTTCCATGTTATCCTTTGTGTATAGGAGGGCGACTGACTTTTTGGAGTTGATCTTTATCCGGCCACATTACTAAAGGTGTTTATCAGCTGTAGGAGTTCTTGGTGGAGTTTTTGGGGTCGCTTATGTACACCATCTAAATTCATTCTTATATAGATTGATTAATAGGTTCTTCCAGTCCTTACCAAAGAAGTTTCTTTGTGAAACAGATGGTAGTTGATAGAGAAAACTCACAACTGGTCAAAGCCTAGGAGGATGGCGGACCGTGGAATGCTCAGTCACAAATGAAAATCCGTTTCCTTCAAAGGCTAGGGGACTACTGTAGAAGACAGAGTGGAAAGATCCCCTTAGGAAGTCAGAGATTGGGGTGGACTAGAAAGAAACAGTATCTTTTAGCATGTTGGGACAACCACACTGTAGCTGTGGCTGTCTGCATAAGATTTGCACAAAATCAAGCCAGTCAACATTTTTTATTATTGATCGATCGATTGATTTTCTTTAGAAACCTTTTATTGGTACCTTTTCCCCCTTTTAGAACAGCAGTATTCAGTTTTATTCTACTATCTGCTTTGATTACCCAAGTAGTGTTGGATATGGGTTTAATCTCATGGGAGGAAGCCTTATAAGATATTGGTTGGCTTATTCACACCAGCTTTGAGGTACCAATTTATCTTGTAGGCATGATACCATTGTAGATCAAAGACTTTGTGGTTGACTTGGTGCTTATATTTTTTAGTAGCATCCAGAGTACCTTTCATACCAAAGACGTTAGAACTATAATGGGTGAAGACTCTATTTAGGCATCACTCTGACCAGTTTATAGTTTTTGAATGGAGTGGAAAAGGATTTAAGAGCTCCTATTCTAATTGAGGGCACTATGGACAGTTGATAGTTTCTAGAGGAAGGAAGGTTTTTTTAAGGTTGTGGTCTCTAGTAGCTCACTCTCTCAATGTATGGTCATCACATGCCTATTAGTTATGAATATATATATATACATATACATACATATAGAGACATAAATTTATGGTGGGACTTTGAGAGTTGACTGAGGTGTTATGGGAAAGGATGTGAGAAATGAATATGACCAAAATATATTGTATGCATGTGTGAAATTCTCAAGGAAATAATAAAAAATATTATATAAGCAGTTGTCTGAGCCTTTGTTCCGAGCAACACCTCCCTGGAGTTTCTCCCCACTTCTTCTCAGGTCTGAGGAGCAATGCTTTCTCCTATAGAGCTTTCATTCCTGTGCATTCAAGTTCTATCCAAAACTAGGGACCAAGTATTTAGCGATAGAGTACAACGTGAGCAAAAACCAAGATATGATATCTCTGTACAAATATATGCTTAATGTGGATATATCTACATATCTTACGACACACACACAAATACAAGAGGCTAGTGTTTAACTAAATCAGGACTCTCTGGCTGAACTTCAGAACTCAAAGCCAAAATCCGGTTATAATTTTTCCTGTAATTTTTAGTGAAGCCTCTTTTACAATAATAACAAGAAACCTCAAAACCTAGATATTTTAACGAAGAAAGGAAAACACTATTGAATAGTCAGTCTTAATTAGAATTCTTTTGAGAATATTGAGGCACCATATTAGTGTTAGCCAAACAGAACATGAACTAAACTCATGTTTCATTTCATTAAATTAATCTTACCCCTGTACATGCAAAACCCACAGTCAAACTAAAAGGTGACCTAGATTACGTTTTGTTAGTTAGATTTAAGCTAGTCAAGAGTGGAGGATGTAAAATGGTTGTATTCTGAATAGTAAAGATTCTGCTTTTGACAACAATAGTCCAACCAGATTATCTTTTGGAATAGATTTAAATTTAAATTCTTTAATTCTTTTTTTCTTCAGTCTGCTCTGTCCCTAGTGCACACACATGTAGATTCCTAATTGCTACTCTCAGATCAGGGCTGGACAAAGTTGTTACCATTCCTTGTAGCTTTTTCGTCACTGGATTACTGCTCTGAAGTATTTAACTGACATTTACAAATAGCATCCTGGCTAGGCTTTTTGTCCAACATGCTGGGGACTGCATAGGACCCTTGAGGCTTAGGCTTTAATGTTACTGGGTTCTAAAGCTAGTGGACTGATTAAAAATATCCGATATTCTGCGATGGTGATCTTGCTTCTAACCCTGATCTTACAGGCAGTGTGGTGGCAAATGCCTTTAATCCCAGCACCTGGAAAACAGACACAGGCAGATCTCTTTAGGTTCGACCACCGGCCTGTATGGTAGAGTGAGTTCCAGTAGAGCTAGTGGGTGTTTGTTACACAGAGAATCGCTTGTCTCAAAAAAAATCAAAACCAATCCCAAACCAAACCAACCAACAAACAATAAAAAAGGACCTCCCTGCAATTAAAACCTAATAAGAAGCAACCTTGCCCCAATACAAAAAAACCAACAAAGCAAAACAAACAGCAAAATAGGACCTCCTGCAATTAAGATCATTATAAGGAGACGGGTGATGATGGCGTGAATGCATCCTGGGACGTTTAGAGCCAAGCCACAAATCATCACTTCATTCGCAGCACTGACTTTGACTTCCAGGCCACTCCAACAGTAATTGGTATGTGAGAGAACTCATGATATGACTTTCTTAACATGAAGTAAGTTCCTTTTAAAGATTTTGAAGTTGTTTAGGTTGTGAAAATACAAACAGTTCCCAAGCACATGGCAGTTATTGCAATTCACTCATATCAAGTTCTTTTTCATTTCCCAAAGATTTTATAAACTTTTTTTGAGTTTTTTTTTATGTAGGACCAATCTTTAGGATGGGGCATCTATTTCATATCCAAGCATATTTTTCTCTATTATTATTTCTGGTTTTATATATAAACTTCCAAAGTTTAAAGTTTATACTCTATTTCTGTGGGAATTTGGTCTCAATAGCCAATTTTATTGGGAAGGTTTTGGACAAATGGGCATGGTCTGCCCTCTTCATGCTGACAGAAAGTATGTTGTTCAATTCAGACAAGCAGAACACAAAGAGCAGTGGACTGCTTAACTTTGCCAAGACAGGGTAAGACAGCTTTCTTCCAAATTTTCCTGCTTCTGAAAAATTGTCTGTTGGTTATCCTGAGGGCCTACAGCCAAAGTTGGATATCCCAACTTTGGCAGAGAGTCTGGATGACTGTTCAGGTAGCTGCATTGTTTCTGTCATTTCTTGCATCTTTTTGGAAGCTGCTTGCTTCTTCTGCTTACTTCAGGTAATGTTATTTTCCTTCTCAAGTTTTTCATGGGATTGCTAAAGACTTGTATAGTTCCAATTACAATTCTCATGAATTTTAGCTAAAGCACATATCAGGTACAAGCCTAGGGATTATGCAGGAAAGGATATTTATTGGAGTAATTCTGTAAATTTGCCTATTAGCCATGGTTTGAACATCTAACGTGTATTTCTTACACATGATAATTGTTCCTATTGTATATAGTTTTAATTATTTTTAGTATTGGAATCTTTCTTTTTTTATTTTAAACTAAAAGGGGGAAATTGTGGGAATTCATTCTGATATCTAATTGTATTGGGTTGGTGGTCCTAATGAGTGTGGTTTTCTCTTGGAGATACATGACCTTTATAAAGCCCCAGGGAAAGCGGCCATGGGCTCTCTTGAACTGTGGAGGGCTCGTATGGTAGTGGTAGCTTGGTGACCTTCCAGACTTTCCTTGGGAAGACAAGAATCAGCAAATGAAACAATAGCAGTGTTGTGGCCTTGTTCTCGTATTGTGAGTGTACTTTATATTTTGCACCTGTTTAAATCCGATTTAATTATAGAGATTCCCCCATATTACCTTTATCTTCTGCTCCTCTAAACCCTTTCTTCTGTAGCCTTAAAGACAGGCTCTCACCATGTAGCCATGGCTGGTCTAGAACTTCTGCTATGTAGAACAGGCTGGACTTGAACTCACAGAGATCTCCCTCTGTCTCCTGAGTGCTGAGACTAAAGGCCATGCCACCACTCTGAGAGCTTTAAGTCTTACTGAAACTTAAAATAACAGCTATACACTTAAGATACAAGCCAAAATTTGGTCGTATCAATTTTCCTTGTATATTTCTAGTAAGAAATTATAATGTGTATTTTGTTTTCAGCTCCTTCCCTATGAAAGTGGCATGGAGTTTTAACTTTTTATAACTCAAAGCAGTTAAGTCTTTGGAATCTAGTGAGTCCTTTTGACAGGAACCTTTGATAACTACTCAACTCCTTATGGTAGACTTGGCTATTTCTGTAGGTCAATCACTATCAGCAATAGCCTACAACCATCTTTTATCATTTGATATATGCCTACCATGCTTCTTTATCTATACCAATGCATCTTATCTAAAAAAGTTCTTGTTCAAAAGCTGAGAGGTATGAGATTTAGAGATATTAACTTTTCCAAAGTAACATTAGCTGATAAAGGTGGGAGCTTGACTTAACCTGACGCGTTTGACTTCCAAAATCCATGTGAGAATCTCTCATACCCTGAAGTCAGCAAGTAACTATGAATTTGCACACCTCTCTTCCCAACTTAACCTTCTGTGTCATTTAATTTCTTAGAAATACACAGATTGTACAACTTAGAATGCATGTCAGTTTTGGGGAACCTGGTTTCAACCTCTCCCATGTTAGACTTTGATCTGCTGTTTCTCTGTAGGGGAAGTGCAAAGACTAAAGCCTTAGGAGCAATGAAAGGAAAATGAATTTCCAGAAACTTTTCTGAAATATAATAGTTTTGTGACTGAATGAGCTAAAAAAAAATCCCACAGGTGGAGAGCTCAATGACAAGCACTCTACTACCACTCTCAGTCCCTCCCCTCACAAAGACACTTTAAGCGGAGGCTGTATCAATGTCTGCAGATTCCTAGCAAAGACCAGCATTTCCCTGTTTTCTGGTACCTTAGCATCCCATCCAAATTTCCTTCACACTTTGGTGGAAAGGGGATTCTGAGAATCTATTAAGCTAAATCTTTAGGGACTGCTTATTCAGGTCATGGATTATCCAGACCTCTTTCTCCCTCCTCCTCTTTACCTTCTGGCACTTTTACTGCCCATTAGCACCTTGTCGTGAGGGACCTAGCTTAGAAAGGAGGAATGGGTGTGGGAAGCCCTATCAGCTCCTCGGGCTTCAGGCCAAGAACTTTTTGTGTAGCTTTTGTTGGGAGGAGAAACCCAGGAACAAGACAAGTGGACCCCTGGCACATGGGGACCTTATTCAGCCCTGTACTCCACGTGAGTCTCATACAGGCTTCCAGCACAGCTTATGTGGATCTGATGTCTCAGATCATTAAGTGTTAGCTGCATTAACACCTATCCTGCTCCATGGTTGGTTTATTCTCACTTCTTTACATTTCACTGGTGGCTGAATTTAGCCAACCATTGCTGGCCCTCTCCCAAGTACTGCACTGGATCAGGAGTGAAGAGAAAAAGCTGGAGCACTTCTTGCCGGATTGGCCCTGGGAAAAGTTGTGCTTTTGATAAGCTGTTAGGTTTGAGGGATCCTTACTTACAGATTTCAGGACTGCAGCAGATATAGTTAGATCGTTTAATTAAACATTTTTTTTCTCTTTACTTTTTGCTGTCGGGTCTCAGCGTGTTACTTAGGCTGGTCCCTAATCAGGTATTTAATGATTTGATTAAGTTGCTCTATATCTGAAGTTTCATAGGCTTATATTGCCATGACTGGATTATTGTTTTGACTTCTTAAAATCCATTTGGAATAGGGTTGGTCAACAACATGGGAATTATGGGAGGTGGTGGAACCTTTCAGAGGTTGATTTCTGGGATAGTGTGGAGTAACTTGGAGTGGTCCTCAGGAGGTTTGTAAGACTCCAGTGTCCTTAAATACTCTTTCCTCCCTTACCCTCCTTCTTTCTTTCCTCTCCCTTCCCTCCCCCTCCCCCATGCAATGAGTTATCTTGTCTCTATCACTTGTTCCTCCTATGAAGTGCTGTTTCATTATTTGTCCAAAGCAATCAGGCCAGTTAGGCTTGAATTAGAACCTCCAGAGCTGTGAGAGAAAAGCAAGGAGTTTCTTTCTTTCAGTAGATGTCTCAGGTCCTTATTACAACAAAAGGAAGAATAATTAACATAATGATTTTTAAAATGTGAAGTCAGGGGAATTGAAAGCCTTTTTCTAATGCTACTTAGGACATGAGGAAAATTTCAACCAACCAACCAAGTACCCAATCAACCAACCAACCAACCAAACAAACAAACCAACAAAGAAAACCAACCCCATAGACATCTATGAAGTTAAATGAGTTCTTGTGTTGAATTTACTGCTACCTTGATCTTTAAAGTCCTACGGCCATTATCCAACGATGAGAATAACAACTATTTTAAACCAACTTTGTGTTGTATTGTATTGTATGTCATTATATTAACATAAAACATATAAGGCAGACAATTGGTTATACCCATTCAAATGTCAATCTCAGGCAGAAAGTCTTTTCAGATGTACCCAAGAACTAAGGACAAAAATAATAAAGTTTCCCAGAGAATCCATAATGTTATCTCACAAGTTTACTATCATAGTAGCTTTATTTACTTTAGGGGAGAAGCAAGCATGTGGGACAAATGGTCTTGCACCCTGTCAAAAGATTTGAGTCACTTGTATTGGTTTGTTTTAATAAAACATATGGACCAGTAGCCAGGCCAGACACCAGAACAGGAGAATTCTTGGAAGAGGAAAAGTGCTCAGTTTGGTGCAGTAGTAATCCAGAAGCCACGGAAGCAAGATATGAATGCCTCTACTGATAAAAGGTACCGAGCTACATGACTAACACAGACAAGAATTATGGATTAATTCTAAGAGGTAAGAGTTAGCTAAAAAATACACCCAAGCTAATGACCAAACAGTATTTCTAATTAATATAGTTTCTCTGTTATTTTGGGTCATGGGTGGCTAGGAAACAAACGAGTGGCCTCCATCTACAAGTGCTTGGAGCTGAGTTCTATAGTATTGCAATGACTGCCATATGGGTACTACCCATAGGGCTTTAGGAGAAGCCAATGTGAGATTCTAGATGGGAGAAGGTTATGAAGACAGGTGGATATGTGGATTTATATACTTTTGGAGGCAAATTTTGGCGTGAGACTTGCCCAACCAATGGATGCATGTCTTTTTACACTGGGGTGTCATTGTGATTTTCCAGGCTCCGCATAGATGGTGGTTCTGTTTCTGGGATTGGGATAGTTGGATACAAAGTAAGTAGGATGGGGATAACACAAGAAAGCAGTTGTCCTGAGCATGTCTATCTTGAGTTACAACAGTAACTGTGTAACTCTGAGCTCCTGTCATCAAGTCTCAAGTGTTGGAGCAGCCCTGACTGACACAAAAGGACCAGCTTGGTGAGTGAGAATCATAGTGTTTGAACCCAGCTGCACACACGATGCTTTATGCACTGGATTCCAGTGATTCTGTTTTCACTGAGTATTCACAACAATAGTTAGCTTTGTAAGAAATCAAAGAAGTTTCCTTTAAAAAGGTAGCTCTGCTCTTTCTTTTTGAGTTAGTGTAGTTGTATAGTGTTCTGGCTTTCTTTCTCAATTTTTAGGCATATGGGAATCATTATTGTGATCTGATATCTCCTCAAGCTTGCTCTTTTACATCAGTCAGGTTGATGATCTCTACTGAGCATATATGCAGCATACCCCCATCAAGAGAGGGACATACATTTATTGTTCTTAACCCCACAGCACCTCTTGGAGGTTACTTTATGAGTTCCATTTTACATGGAAAAACTTGGAGAAACAAGAGTTCATTTTCCTTAAGACAGAGAGACAAAAATCAGTATTATAGTGTAGATTATGGGTATCGGCTACGTAATAAAAGAACATAGTCTTGGCTTGCAGGAGATAGCACAGGAAAGTGTTTTGTGTGTGTGTGTGTGCAAGCAGGAAGACCCAAGGTTGGTTCTCAACACTCACCTAAGTCAAAAGCTTAAGGGTAGCTCACCCATAAGCTTCCAGAGCTGAGGCTGTTGCTGGAAACAGACAGATCCCTGGCACTTACCAGGTAGCCTCTACCCAGCTTGATCAGTGTAGTTCAGCAAGAGGCCCTGTTTCAAAATATAAGGTGGATAGTGTCACCCGATTATCAGTCTTTAGCCTACACTAGCCACTCATGCACACACGTGCACACACACAAAAGAACATGATCTTTCTAGACTTTTCAGTCTTATTGGCTGCTGGACATGCTTAGAAAACCATCCATGTGTATTTGTTAATGGTGACTTTTTGTCTAAATTAACATTTCCAAAGCTAATCGCAAGATCATAATGACCTAGATAGCTCTACTGAAATATCATTTACTGATCCATCCAGATTAACAGATGGTGGAACTGAGGTCAGAAACTTTATTCTTCACAAGTTTTATAAAATCATCACTTAGTTTTTTTTTTCTCTTAAAAATCTAATATGACTGAGGTGTTGGCCAGGCTTGCCTCCTAGTCAGCTCAGTTTTTCCTTTCCTTAGGTCTACCCAGCCCCACTCCCACATGGCTGGGGTGGGGTATAGGGGTGAAGAACTGCCAAACTTCCAAGGCTACCTTCTCAATGGTAGTCCCAGAGAGCTCCCCTTGTGTGCTTTCCCCACCCCTGCCTTTTAGGTGATTGTGCTTCTGGCTGGTGCCCAATGGAATGTATTTGTTGGGGATAATGCTTAGTGAATGGAAAGTAGGTTTTTTTCACATGGACCAGAATTCATACTGTGCAGAAGAAAGTGCTTCTATAATCCCACTGGAAGACTTACACAAAGATGCATCAAAATACCAGGACAACCACTAGTATCAATGAGGAGAGGAGGAGACTGGGCATGCTGACTTAATCCCTAGGGTTTTTGTTATGGCCAATGGATCAGTTGGTGAAGACCCAGTTTTACATAGAGGGGAACTCCCTAGATGTACTTCAAGGGGAACTGTGTTTCTACAAGGGAGGAAAAATCTACAAAATTCTTCCTCTGGAGCAGAAGCCCTGGCATCTAGCTTAATGTGGCTGCTTAACTAAAGCCACTCCAGAAAGCTCTTAGTTTATGCTGCCAACCTTGATGAAAAGGATTTGTAACATGAGGGGCCTGCCTATTGTGGGGTTTCTGTCCTGCCTAGTTCCTACAGCTAGCAAATCCCAAGGAAAATCAGCACAGAAATCTCCATAAGTTATAAACTGAATAGCCCATTAACTCAGACTTTGTATTAGCTCTTTTAACATATATTAACCCATTATCTTTATTTTTGTTAGCCACATGGCTCAGTAACTCTTTTCAGCGGGGCAGGTCACATCTAACTTCTTCCATGATCTGGCAGCTGGGTAGGAATTGGCTTCCTCCCTTCTAGAACTCTCCTGTTCTCATAACCGCTTACTTCACTGTCTGGTTGATCTGTCTATACTTCCCTGCTTGGCTAATCAGCATTTATTTAAAACACGATTGACAGAATAGCAGACAATTATCCCACACCAAGGATTCTAGAACTTTTGAAGGCCTTGTTCCTGAGAAGACTTCAATGAGAGATGTGGATAAAAAGTTTGATTAGGGCTGAGAAGTTACAGATTTTCCTGACCATTCTCTTGCATGGCACAGAACAGATGATTGTGCAGATCAACTGTGTTGTGATACCATTAAGAGAACTAAATTTTACAAAGAGTCTTTGGTAAGCTAGGGTAGAAGTATACCTTATCCTTTCTAGGATCTTGGAGGATAGCCACAAGGGTTTGCAAGGATGGGCGTGATACAAGGAGGTACTTAGATGTTGAATAAACTAATTGAAGAAATTACTATGCAAAATGGAGAAGTGATTGGTTTAAAGTCTGAAAGATTAGCACACTGAAATCACCTCATCTGTGACCTGGGACCATGCAAAAGTTAGGTTGAAAAAGTGGGCCAGGCAATCAGGTGATCTATTGCTTAGCCATCCTATCAAGAACACCAATGAGGCCAACTCCGCCAAGATTACCATTCGGTCAACAGTGAGACATTTTTTTGTTTGCATGATCTCCTTGTGAAGCACAATGTGGCAGTGCAGGGGAAAATACATTGCCATTGCTAATACAGCTGTGGGAAGGGTGACCCAAGAAAGAAATTGGATTGGCTTTGGGAAACCTTTGGAATCAAAGGACAAACGTGTAGCAACATCAGTGACCCATTTGTACCTAAGATTTGGGAATGTATAGCCAGATCTTTACTTCCCACAACTGTAATGCTGGCAAGACCTGGCCTTCGGAGACAACCTGTATGACATTAAACATACCTCTAAGAGGACTGCAGAATCCGAGTTTGACTTTGAAGAAATGAAGTGTAAGAAGAATGATATTTATGGAGAAGACTAACAGCGGTACATAGTATGCAATTAAGACCACCCTAAAGTTTGGCAATGTAGAGTCTGGGACCTCTGAGGAGTAGGCAGGAACCAGAGACATCTGCAGGTTTGGTGTGAGTCTGGGACTTCCCGAGGGAGTAGACTGGAGCCAGAGACTTTTGCGACCAATCCCAACCCTGGGACCTCCTGCGGGAGCAGATCCGGACCAGGGATACGCAGAAACAGGACCGAGCTAACAACCTAGGCTTAGGATCAGGCCTGAGACAGCGAACTCCACAGAAGGGTATAAGTGGAGCAACTGGTTGAGGGATTGAAGCTGGAACCAGACTTCTGTGGGTCTGGGGTACAGCATCCAGAACTTCTGAGGAAGTAAGCCTG